>JAZHYW010068810.1:0-14881 GCA_037355805.1 Ixodes ricinus
GTTCACTCTCTATCAAGTGAATAGCACGCATAAATTAATATTTATTATTATTATTATTCCTGTTCTTCTTCTTGGTTCACCAATTTTGGTAAACCATCCTGCTCTCAGAGATTTGAATCGATGATTACTTGACAAAGCGCACCATAAGAAATCGAAGTGAAAGGCAGTAATAATTACTAGTAATTTTATTACTTCAAAAAAATAAAAAAATACTCTTATAATTACTCCATAATAAGTGCATACAAATTAATTAGCAAAAGTAGGTTCGAATAAGTTATCGGTTATAAGTTATTTGGATTACTTGTAAGTACCGTACAAGCCTGCGTCTAAAGACTGGAATAGGCCGAGTTAGGACATTCTATATAAAATTATAAAATGGTTTTATATTTCGTCATTGTTAGGGCTAGGCAACTAATCCATTTAACCTACCGATTAAACGATTAATTATTTTACTTCGCGACTAATTTATTATCCCGCTAATTGATCAAATGTTGATGAACCAAAAGAAAGTTAGAATTGAACGTTTTCCCCACGCGGACGTTGGCGAGAATGCCTTTTACGGAGGGCAATTAAACTTTGTGTGAAATCTTAACCTAATGTAAACTGTAGGGGCGAGATTTGCTACTTCTAGACAAGTGCAGAAGGCCACAGGTGTTCCGGCCCCTTCAACGCCGTGCGATTGCCTGTATGGCGCCGCAGAGAATATTGTAAACAATCAAAAGGAGCTCGCTCTAGCCGGAAAACATCAACTAAAATCTTTGCCTCATGTTCCTGAGGTGTGCCTGCAGCATCTGTGAGTGTGAGTGTCTTTGAACCGTTTTCAACTACACATCGAGGTCGATTCATTATCAAAATTGCATAATGCGCCGTTTATCAAATATTCACCAAAAGCAATTTCTGCATGAAAATAGAACGAGACTGATCAACGGATCAAAGGGCGGCGATTAAATAGGGTTGAAAAGTTTAAACGACGCTCAGCCATATTCATTATAGATAACAGGCAGGTTCTAGACAGGATTATGTACGCGCCATTCCTAGGTAGGACTTAGGATTATGCACTAAAATTACACATTTTTTATTGTTAAAAAAAAAACAACTTCGAGGAAGTCAGTATTTTCGTTCTTGCTCCAGTATTCCTGCGGCTACATTTATAAAACAAATTTCGGCTAGGAAACCCGTGATGAACACAATCAAGATATATAATCGCGAAAAGGAGCGATCTGAAAGCATCAGGGGGACAGCCGTCGCTTCGATAAATCGTCCTACACCTTAAGTTATCCCGCAGATGCAAGTCAAGACGTTCTCGTACCGGGAAGCAGAGCGCACGCAAGTCAAAAGCCCCTGAACGTCACCCCGAAAACAGAAAAGCGTAAACATCCTCCAGGCGTTCTGATTGCATATATACGCGTGGCACAATCTCAAAGGAAATTCTTCGAAATTTAAATTGTTTTACCTGTCATCCCGCTCCTCTAAAGATAAAAAACACGCAGAGCGCTTTTTAGTGAAAAAAAGACGGCATTGCGCTCTAGGTTAAGAAAGCAGGACACAGTTCTCCCACAAAGCTCTCTTTCTTGCCATAACTGGTGACTGCCTTCTCTCAAGTGTTCACTGTACTGAACTGGAAAGGCTTTTGCGGGCGGTGCTTCTTGTCTTTTCTTCTTTTTAAAGAGAAGCTGAAACCCTTTTTTAAGAAATATTTATTTCTAGAAACACGCGCAGCGACTGCCGCAGGGCATGCTACGAGCGCCGTTCTGTCCTCTTTTAGCTGTTCGGAAGCGTCTTAACGTCATCGTCGGCATCCCCGAGCAAGCTTAGTGACGGCAAGCAAGGATCATCTCTGCTCATTGGTGGATGCGTTGTATGGTGCTTTTTCGTCGTGTTTCACTGCGATTTTGTGAGTTGGTCTCTAAAGCGTAATCCTACGCTTATCCCTATTACCTTATTCTTTTCACTCTACAAAAAATTACCTGCGTCAACGTCCGCCTTTGATTTTATAAGCCGTTTCTGACTATTTTCAATGTCGCCGGCGTACCGGACGTGTATGTGAAGACTAAAGGAGGCACAGGGATCTGCCTTAGCACTGACCAGAGGTCGGCATTTTAGGTCGCCCCCTCACTCACCCCTCACGCTCTCAGCTACACTCACCCTCAGCTCCCTCACTCACCCTCATCCTCACAGTCACACTCACCTTCAGCCCTTCACTCATCCTCACTGAACATCACAACCCTCACAGCCCTCACGGCCCCCACACCCCTCACGATTTTACGGTCCTCGCTCACACTCACACTCATGAATCTTCTCTCTTGGTTCAGAAAGTCACTCACCCTCACCTCACCTGTGAAGATCAGGTGGGAGGGGTGAGGGAGGGCCCTCATGAGTGAGCTTGCTGAGGCATGGCACTAACGCACACTCAGTGCGCATAAACAGCCTCTAATGGGGAATATCCTTGAGTAGATTTGTGGTTGCCTCAGAGAGACGTTTCGCCGTATCGTCTAGGGCGTGCAAGCGCGCGTTCGCGCCTACCACACTAAATTCGCGAGGATGGAACGGGACTTGGCTTCGCTACAAATCCACAAAGGGTTCGCTACAAATCCTGCATAGGACTCCGCAAGGGTTTTTACGCCAATTATGACAGCACATGATTTTCTTAGTGATATTGGTGTGAAGATTCGCAACAAGAAAACGAAATGTATATTTATGAGCGCGCATTTCGTACCTTACAAAGGACGACAAGTACCATCAACGTTAGGAGCATCTATGTGCGTTTTATTAATGCGTCGCACTCTGTCTTCATAACAAATCGAAAACAGCTGAGTTTGCTCATATGGGGAAACTATTTTTTGCGGTACGAAACGTTCGCTTGTTTGATTTATTTTTAAATTTTAAAGAAACTATACATCGTACTCGGTCACTCAAATGCTTTAATTATTTTCTTCAGTTACCTAAATCAATGTATTTGAATAGAAAGTGTGAAACTTCCCGTGTAAAAAAACAAAATAAACAAAACGTGCCAAAGACTAACTCTCCTGGGCGCCTCGGTGCACGCAATATGTTACACCGATAAAGATAGTCGTCTGCAAAGAAATCCTTCACGAATGCAGTGTTGTAGACATTCTGTGAAAAATACTCAGCTTGGTTTCCGAATTTTGCTTCAGCAGAGCCAACTCGACAGAGTTGGCTTTGCTGAAACAAAAAGATGTGGATACTTACCAAGAACTGGAAGACAAACTGCTAACGTTGGGAATATTTCTTGAATTTTAGAAGGGCTTTCGATTACCTTCACCATAAAACGCTAGTTAAAGAAAGTATACCCATGTGGTGTCAGGGGTGTTAGTCTAAATCTAACTGAAAGCTATTTACAGGACTGATATAAATGCGTTGGAAACTTTCATGTGGGTGCAACGTTCCAACATGCACCAAATAAAAGCAGGTGTGCGCAAGGAGTATTCTAGGGCTCCTTCTTTTTTACCTGGTAATAAATGATATCGTAAACATAGAAATTACCGTCAACTACATAATATACGCACACGATACAAGTTTTTTTTAGGGGATCTAATACCGACCTTGTTATAGAAAGGGCGAATTAATCCACGAAAAGGCTAAAAAGCTTTGCCACAAATTTTACGATAAATGTTGCAAAAAAAGGCAATTGTTTTCCATGCAAACAGTACGAACTACACAAGTATTCGGCTTGTAAAGCTCTTTCTTGCCTCACGCAATGTCGAAATCATCAAGAAGGCTAAGGTGCCTCGGTGTAATTTCGAGATGATCATATGCGTGTGGAATAACATGGTGGAGAACACAGCCGTCACGCTCTCAAAAGTTTTGGGCGTTTTGTATGAATACCGTAACATACTTCCATCATTGGTAGTGTTACTTATATATCGTGCCCTCTTCTGTTCTTATCTCGATCACTCTTTTTGGGTTTGGGGGTCCATTACGAAAGCAAATGTATTAGAGACCTTCTATATTGCAAAAATACGGATCACTTGTAGTGTCGCGTATGATGACTCTACGAAAGTGCTGTTTAAGAAACTTGACACTTTAAAAATCACAAATTATTACACTTATAAGTTCCTTACCTCGTATAAGAGCTCATTAAAAAACCCGAGAGCATCTTTCGTTTAAGTTCAGGTTTGGAGTCCCGTGAGTCAACATATAGCACACGTCATTCTCGAAGATTGGTCCGCGCCGCGCTCGAGAACCAATTATGGAGACCAGAGACTGGCTTTTGCTCTTCTAGGAGTGCTAAATAACCTTCATGACGAAGGCATTTGCTTAGAAAATGAAAGGAAAATGGAAATTTATGACTTGTTTGAAAGAGACAGTTTTTCATATTTTTGAACTGAAAATAGATAAAGTAGGATGTATATTTTTCGTAGGACAGTTCAATTTTAGCTGAGTCAACATATAACTCAGAATTGTGTTATTTTGTATTAGCCTCTTATGGCACTGAGAGTATGTTGTCCTGCCGGCAATGTCCTTTTGTTATTTCTTTTTTCTCCACACATGCTTGTTCACTTGCTGTGTATTTCGCGGTTGTACAGGGGAGCGGAGACCTTGTCAAGCAGCGACATGGTGACGTTTTTTTGCTTCCTCCCCCTTTCAAGCGGAGAGAACAATGAACATTAATTGATTGATTGATTGATTAACCTTTCAGCGGCTGACGACGCCGCCAAAATAAAAAGAGGATATGTTTACGGTTTCACAGGTTTATGAATGGCTCCTTGGTATACGGCTTCAGCTAAACAAGACGGAGGTCCCTTATCTTGCACCGTTAATTTCATTTTCGCAGATTTACGAAAGACGTGTGTCAAACTCTTTTGACGGGTCTGTCACTTATCTCATATCCTGAATACGTCGTAAGGAAATGTCGGTAAAACAAGTAATTTAATTTCCCAAGGCCAACCTTTTAAAATTATGTTAATAAATACTTTAGGAGGGCTAAAAGTTAAAAACATTTTCTACTCGGCTTAGGACATGAGCCATCGAAACATCTCTCGTTAAATGAACAGGTGGTTACAATATTGTCACGAATGAAAAGTGATGAGGCGGCGAATGACTGAGTAAACTGAATGTTTAATGGGGCGATCTTGTACCAAAAAATAAAAAGGAAAAAGAGAGATAACAACAGAGCGTCGCGGGCGTCGAAAGCGGCGAAGCAGCAGGATCGAACGCTGAGGCGAAACTCACCCTGGCTTGCTCGCGAAGCCCCTTAGGTGCACGCGTGAGCATCTGGAATAATCGGTGCAGAAAGTTCGACGCGTAGAACATTCGCACCTCGAACAAGCACCAGGATTCTCGAATTTGCCAGAACACTAAAATGCACGGATAAGCAAAAGACACGTCGCTAACAGGAATCGAACCTTGGCTTTTCGCGGGGGAGGCAGGTACGATGACCGTTGGGCCACGCGCGCGCTGCTCTATTCTGGCCAGCCGCGCGCGCGGCATTACTCCCCCTTTTAAAAAGCGCATCGCCCCGATGCAACACAAGACAAAGTAAAAAAAGAACAAACCAAGGAGTCCTTTGGAGCACATAAGGTCCACTGGTCCCTATCGAGCGTAGTACGGCTTCAGGCGCACTACGTGGACGACCTCAGGTCGTGGTGGGCGGTGTGACGATGTTCGTGTTCCGTCGGGCATCACCTCGTAGTTCAGCTCGCCAAGGCGACGAAGTACCTTGTATGGTCCAAAGTACCGTTGCAGCAGTTTCTCACCGAGGCCGCGGCGACGGATGGGCGTCCGCACCCACACCCTGTCTCCGGGCTGGAAGTGGACGTCCCTGCGACGAAGGTTATAGCGGCCAGTGTCGACGCGTTGTTGGGCTTTAATCCGGAGTCTGGCGAGCTGACGACTTCTTCTGCCCGTTGGGCAACCACTTGGGCGTCGTCACTTCCGTCGACAGCCGGTTCGTGGGGTAACATCGCGTCGAGCATTGTCGTTACTTTGCGGCCATGAACCAGTTGAAGGGTGTCACCCCGGTGGTCTCTTGCACGGCCGTGTTGTAGGCAAATGTAAC
The DNA here is from genome assembly GCA_037355805.1 of Ixodes ricinus. Taxonomy (NCBI): domain Eukaryota; kingdom Metazoa; phylum Arthropoda; class Arachnida; order Ixodida; family Ixodidae; genus Ixodes; species Ixodes ricinus. Next base: position 6,020 of record JAZHYW010068810.1, read on the forward strand.
GTATGGCAACACTTCGTCCCATGTCTTGTGCTCGACGTCGACGTACGCCTGTCTTGTCTGTTTGTCTTAAATGTCCCTCTTTCCCCAACGTAAAATTAGGAACCAACACGCTCAACCATATCTACATGGAGATCATGTCGGCGATCGTCTTGTTGGAGTCTCTCCGTCAGCCCGTTAGTCTGCGGGTGGTACGCCGTGGTGCGACGATGGCTGGTGTGGCTGAGACGAAGGACTTTCTGCGTCAGCTGGGCCAGGAATGATGATCCACGGTCTGAGATTAGGACTCGGGAGCGCCGTGCCGGAGGACAATGGACTCGATGAAAAACTTGGCAACTTCCACAGCAGTCTCTGCAGGAAGGACTTTTGTTTCGGCGTACCGCGTGCCATAATCTGTGGCGACGATGATCATTACGGGTCATTACAAGGAGACTTTCGAGTCGGCGATCTTCAGAAAAAGTCGTGTCCTCGAAAATCTAACTGGGAGCACTAAACTTGCAAGTTCAACAGTTCACCGTGATTCAGTATACATCGTTAATCAGGTTGACAACTTGCCCTTTTTTCCATTCCTCCATGTATAAATCTCTCCAGCACTTAAGTTTTATAGAAACTAGTATCAGCAGGTACGGCTGTAGACAAGGATAAACCTCCTCGTATATTATTTCAGTTGTATCGCTGCCGAACTTAACCAAGCAAAAAAACAAAACCCCATAAAAATGCTCGAGAAAAAAATCGTAAGTTTAGGTTTGATAGCTAGCGCTTCAAAGTTCTTCGCTTCGCTCCGTATATATACAACCAACGGTATCACTGTACCGTTGGTTGTGTACTTCAGAATATATATTTGTATGAAACAAAAAGTAAGAGAAAACGACATAACCTACCAACACAGCCGTGAGCACGCTGAAAGCAAATTCAAAACAAACTGAAGCTTCTATGGATGTATGGATGGATAAGGCTGAACCCTATAAATCGGGCGGCGACTTGCGCTACCTAGCGAGTGTTTTTTTAACACTCATTTGAGATAAAGTTATATATATAGAGATTTATTCTCAAAAGCTATACACAATCCGTACGACGGAGGTGCCTCTTATGCAACCGGGTGCCCACATCTTCCGCCCTACTGGGGCGCCCGGGAAGGTAATAAGAAAACATCCATCCTTTTCTCGACCTATGCCATCAGTCAGATAATCTCTTCTTGGTTATCTCCACCTTCCCTACATCTATTTCCCCCGATCATCCCCAAATCCCAGTGCGTTTGTTAAATTAGCTGCCTCCTCAGCTACTACAGGGTGAAGCCCTTTACAGCAAACTATCAAGTGCTCAGCCGTCTCCTCCTGCCCCACAAGCCCCACACACAGTATCGAGTTTCTGATACATGTTTTCGCTATCTCTTAAAGGGGCCCCGTAATCACATTTGAGCGTCTACCTTTTTTTGCGGTTTCCACGTCTCTTGGGGTTTGAGCAAGCCAGCGGGCACGGAGAGAGTAGCTAAATATCATTGCGTCATATTTTAACCGGACGACGCGGAAACCTCCTCCACCTACGGGGGCGACGCGCGGTGCCGAAAGCGCGCGAAATGTGACGTCTTTGGTCCTGAGCTTACTACTGGTCAAAGCCGCTAAAAGCTTCTTTTTAGTCGAAATACAAAATATAAGTGGCGCGAGCCGTTTCAATTATTTATAAAAGTAGTTTTTGTTCAGTATTTTAGATCAGAAAAGAAACAAAATGCAGTTTATAAAGTACGGAAACAAGAAATGACCCGTCGACATACCCGCCACCAAGCGGTGGAAAAGGCGGCGCATACTAGAAAGGTGTAGTGGGATCAGGCACCGACGAGCGGCGAGCGTAGAAAGGTCCCGGATGTACGCGGCGGCGCTGCGGTCGAGGACCCGACCGGTTCCGAGCGTTCCGAAGGCCTTCGGCGGGCAGCTTTGGCTTGCGGTTTGGCCCTTTGGCGGTATGGCAGCGCGAAGTGGCTCCCGTTCGGAACTGATCTTTACCCGCGTGTTTGCTGTCGTTTGTGGCCAATGAAGTGTCATGCCGAATTAGTGTTTAATCGTGCAGCAAATGCAATGCGAGCCGCCCTGGCTGCCCGCTTCATACAGCCTATCCAGAACATGCTTTAGTGGCGCCCTCTCGAGCCGTCGACACGGAGTGCGGCAGCCGTGAGCGCTCGCTGAGCTCACTACCCCTCCTCTAGTTCACGGCCACTCAAGCGGACCAAGGACGTCATGAAGAAGGTTATTTTTGCTTGTTTTTGTAATTTTAATTTGCCTATAACTTTTAAGATAAAGCGAAATTCGATAAAAAGAAATGTTTCATTAAGTTACTACGTTCAGTGCGCTCAGGTTCGGTGCAAATTAAAAACCAGTAAAAAAGTCCTTGCAGGACCCCTTTAAGCGCGGTCTAAACCAAGCCACAAAACGGGCCCGCAAGAATGAGTTAGAGCGGAACCTGCTTTGTTATAACTTCCGCCTGCCGTTTTAGCCCAGAAGCTTGTGGGAGTCAGACATGCACAAATTACTGAGTATTGGCCTCAAAAGTAATTTGAGTAGAGTAGGAATTACTCAAATAGAAATGGAATTTGAGTAAATTACTAAATACCGTAACAAAGTAGCGAATTACTTTTAAAGTTACTTTTATATTTTTTATTGCAGCAAGAAAGTACATAAATGTTTTGATTCGTTAGCGAAAATCTGCTAGCCAGATATAAAGCGGCTTGTGTTTTCACATGAATGCTTTAATAAGTGGTTCAGCTTCTGTATGATCAAATGTTTTGTACTTCATTTGTTTTCTGGTCAATGGTGCACTGCGGATGTATCATTTCTACTTTGAGGCTTTGCACTGCCTAAGCTTGATTTTGTAGAGAATGTTAGCTTGTTAAGCGTGGTGTAAAGTACATCTAAAAAGTACTTGAAGTAAAGTACAAAGTCAATTAGAGCTTATGTATTTCAAGTATTAGTAAGTACACCGGGTGCAATGTACTTGAAGTAAAGTACTATAATTACAACATACTTTTAAAGTACAAATACCTTTTAACATAACCTTTCATGATGCAATGCCATACCCTATTTATTGAACTTTATTTCATCTGGTATGTATTGCTCCAGGGGTAATCGGAGAAGCATCCTCTTTTTTTCGGAAATGGAGGCAAATATAGGCTAAAGTAAAGTCGCCACGGAGTGGTTGTTTTAGTCTCGCTGACGAACTATCTAACACAATACACTTATAAGGCACCTTATTTTTGTGTCTTATAGCCGCTAAAACTTCACTCGGAGAAATGACCAGATGACGTCTTGAAAGAAGGCAGCGCGTTTTCACATGAGGATACGCTATTTTTTGCTTCCAAATTTGGGGAAAGTACTTTAAAGTCGGAAAATTTATTTTCTTCAGAAATTACTAGAAAAAAAAAGTCTTTACTAAAGAACAAGTACATGCTCAGAGAATGTACTTTAAGTAAAGTACAAGTTTTATAATCCTACTTGAAATAATGTTTTTAAAACACTTCCAACTCAAATATTCTTTTTTTACAAAAAACAAAACAAAAACGTTGGGGGATTTATTAGACTTCTCGGAACGATCTTTGAATCTTGGAGGACCCGCATATTCTGAGTTTTGGGAGGAGAGGCAACGCAAAGAGGTCACCTTTTTTGTTCCCCTTGAGCACGCGATTGTTCAAGTACAGCACAAACTACGGGAGCACCAGATGGGGTTCAGAGCGGGTGGTGCATTTTGTTGCCTCCTTTGAGTGAGGGTGCAGTGTATAGACGCCTTCAGCGAGTCAGTTACTCGAGCTGCCACCAGTCGGCGCACCCTCCGTGTACTTTCCGGGCCGCCATAGCCGACCTTCAGTTTCTCGCCGTTGTTCCGCGTTGGTCACCACTGGAGCTTTGTTTTCGTGTTCTTTTACGTTCCCCGTTGAAGTAGAGTGTTTCCTTTAGGTCTTTTCGATATTTAGGGCTTTCGTTTAATCATTTGGCATCTATATTTCGACCATAGCTCTTGTATTTTCTTATTTATGAATTGGAATCGGACAGGGAATGGATCGACGATACAAGATTATGGCTTCAATGACCATGTAAGTTCATCCCATTCTTACGTTTTTGTTGTTAATAAAGGGCAGTAAACACTATTGCGGCATATGCAAATTTTAACTGACGCAGTAAGGCTATCGCAGTCGTGGTTTTAGCTGCATGTGCGCGCTCGTCTCCGTAAAGCCGACCCGCATGTAAGCGATTTAGCCTGCGACGACGACGAGACGAGCGACGGCGACAACGACGAGGGTCAGCGACGAGCGACGAAGATTTCTCACTGTCGCCCGTCGCATCGCTCGGTTTTGGAATTTCTAGAAAACGTCGCTCACCGTCTTGGTCGCTTGCTCCCGTCGCCTCCGTGCGGTTTGCCTCGTCGCGCGACTGACCGAGGGACAGCGAAGCGGGTCGCCGTCGCTTATCTCGTCGCTCGCCAAATCGCTTACATGCGGTTTGTACTCAATTAATTTTCATGCACACAGCATTGAATTTGAACAATTGGTGCCTCGATATTAAGTATAAACCGAATGCAAGCGATTTGGCGAGCAACGAGGCAAGCGACGGCGACCCGCTTCGCTGTCGCTCGGTCAGTCGCGCGATGGGGCAAACCGCATGGAAGCGACGGGAGCAAGCGACCAAGAGGGTGAGCGACGTTTTCTAGAAACCCAAAAACCGAGTGACCTGACGGGCGACAGTGAGAAATCTCCGTCGCTCGTCGCTGACTCTTGTCGTTGTCGCCGTCGTTCGTCTCGTCGCACGCTAAATCGCTCACATGCGGGACGGCTTTACGGAATCCAGCGCGCACATGCGATAGCCTTAATGCGTCAGTTGAAATTTGCATATGCCGCAATAGTGTTGACTGCCCTTTATTAGCGACAAAAACGTAAGAATGGGATGAACTTACATGGTCATTGAAGCCATAATCTCGTATCGTCGATCCATTCTCTGTGCGATTCCATTCCATAAATAATAAAATGCAAGAGCTATGTCGAAATCTAGATATCAAATGATTGAATGAAAGCCCGAAATATCGAAAAGATCTAAATACAACAAACGATTTCAACGCAAAACGTAAAAGAACACGAAAAAAAAAAAACTTCGGTGGTGGCCGGTGCAGCATTCAACGCGGAGGAACGGCGAGAAACTGAAGGTCGCCTATGGCGGCAGGGTCACGTGACATCAAGATGGCGGCGCCCATGAAATGTTGCCAGAAAGGGTCTATACACCTCCTCTGTGTGGCGAGAGTTCGAACGTTGGGGAGAAGCGGGGACAAGCCCTTTCGCGTCAAGTCTCCTTGAGCTTTGGGACACAAAGAAATGAAAGTTTTCGGTGCTAATCCCGCATTTACTGGGCCTCACTTGCGACGTGTCTGTCCGCTCCTTTTTGTGCACAAATGTTTGTTGACCAGCAAACCTACGATTAAAATTCAAAAGTAATTTGTAATTTGAGTAGAAGTAGTTACTCGGAAAAGTAATTGAAGTAAACGACTAATTACCAAAATAAAAATGTAATTGAAAGTTACTAAACTACTCAGAAAAGCAGTTAAACTGCAGTAACTTGAGTAGAGTAGTTAAACTACGTACAAGTCTGGTGGGAGTGCATGAACGAGAATTCGGAAGGGCAGCTCTCCGGGACGTTGGAGACGGAAAAGGTTAATAGAAAAGGGAAAAACGCACATGACCGGCGGGAGAGAGAGAAAAGGCACCCGTTGTGGGATTTATGAGTGACTTCGAAGGGGACAAGACAACAAAAGCAACTGCTTCTTAAGCCTCCGTCCCTTTGTTGTGTTTCCCAAAAGCAAGTAGCGCAACGCCCCCCCCCCCCCGCCCCCCCCCCCCCCTCCCGCCCCAGCTCTCCCCGCTCAAGGTTTGCGAGGAGGGCGAGGATGGCGGTCAACCTTCTCTGCTTAGCCGAGAGCGCTCTCCGACGCTTTGGCTCTCTCAGGAGCCGGGAAATGGTGATGGCCATTTTCAACTTTGGACCCGAAAGCGGGAGCCAGCAAAACGTCAGGTTCACGTGACCGTTCACGTCACTCCTCTCCACCCGGATTTCTCGGGGACACGTTTTTCTGCTTGGTTTGGACCGGCCTTTAGTACGCAACAGTTCCTTCATCGCCTCAAACAACAAGGAGCTCCCCCTAGAATGGTCGAAGATGAATAATATCTAAGAACTCTTTGTGCCTACCGTTCTGTATCGATTTCCTTTAGCTTATCCTCAAATTCTATCTTGCTACTAGCCTTCCTGCCTTCGAATGAGGACAGTCTCCTATCGCCCTGTGCACCTGGTTGGATGGTTTACCATGTGCTGCCAGAGGCAATCTACCTACTCCACGTTGCTTTATTTCTAGCCTTGTCTGGACGTCCAGTTTTTTTGCACAAAACTGCATTTGCAAAAGTCAGGCCCTGAATCATAACTCCTTTCCAGATCTCCTTCACCACCTCCTACCTATTATAGTTCCATAGTGCGCTATTTTTCATTACAGTTGCATTTCTGATGCCCTTACCAGTTACACATTTTGCATGCTCATAGAGGTATTCCATACCCTCGTTCATCCGTACGCCTAGATACTTGTATGTATCGACTCACTCAAGCCTTAATCCTGGAATTTCTAGCTCTGAAATTCCGTCATCATTAAACGCTATGACCGCTGATTTGTCACTACTGAATTCTAAGCATAACGTGTGGCCGTCTGCGCCACATATATTCATCAAGGGTTTAGCTCTATGTTGCTATCGGCCATCAGCACGATGTTATCAGAATGCATCAGACCTGGTGAGGACTGTTTGATCTTTTGACCTTGCCTGTCGTATGAAAGGTCAAATCCAATATTGTTTTTTTTTTCCAGCTTTTCCTCTAATCTTTGTAGATACAATATGAACAACAATGGCGATAAAGGGCATCCCTGTCTAAGACCTCGTTTTATTTGCTTTGTTGTTTTTCCTTTCCATGTGATTAGTACCATGTTGTCTGCAAACATCCTTTAAATATTTCAATATTCCGACGTCCAGATTTAAGCTCCTCGTTATTTTCCACAAATTGCCTTGACCGACATAGTCATAAGCCCCCCCCCCCCCTTTTTATATCTAAGAATGCTAACCAGAGTGGTCTACCTTCCTATTCTGCTACCTCGATACACTGTGTTAACAAAAATAAATTGTCCTCCAACCTCCTTTCTTTTTGGAATCCATCTTGTAGCTCAGCTAATACATTCTCATTTTTTACCCATGCCTGTAATTTCTTCTTGATAATTGTGCATTGCCCACCTGTAGACTACTGCTATTACTGTTATGGGACGATAGTTACATATGTCAGCGTTGTCCCCCTTTCTCTCGTACATTAAACTCATTCTGCTTAGCCTCCATTGTTCCGGGGCAGTTCCCTTAATAATAACGCTACTTACTGATTTTCTTAGCGCTTCTTTAGATTTGGGTCATAACTGTTTTATAAACTGCATCGGCATACCATCTGCACCTGCTGATTAAACCGTGGGAACTCTTCGTTCAGCCTTTTCCCATTCATTTTGTCCGATAACCTCAACCTCAGTACTTGAACTATCCTCCACTGGTGAGGCGTTTCCTATGTTTCCTTGCTGCTTGAACTTCTTTGTTATTACTGTTCCTGTATACTCCAATGCCTTATCCCCTTCAAGCTGATTACCCTCAGGAATGACAATATAGTTTTGCTCTAACTTTATTTTATGACTTAGTGAATTCAAGTTGTTCTAAAACTTCCGTCGGTGTGTGCGTGAGCGCCTTCTATCTGCCGGTCTGGCTACTACTGAAATAAAAAGGTCTATAGTCATTCTAAATGCTGCACAATGATCACAAACCCTCAAAGTTATATTTACGCGAAAGACATCAGAAGTGGCGAAGATGTGTATGTACCGTATCCGAGGAACGGTAATTTGATTTTCAAAGCAAGAACCTCTTAAGGTCCTAATATTCCCGCCCCAGATGTGACGCTTCAACGCCTAACCGTGTTTCTAGCATCACGCGTCTCACGAAAAAAAAAAAAAAACACCAAAAAAACGCATGCTCGCTTTTGTTTCAAATAGGCACGCGCGCGTTATAAAGTTAAAACAAAAGCCGAGTTCGCACCCCGCAGACTTTCCTCTCGTCATTCATTATAGAGCAGTCCGCGTTTTCTCAGGCCATTACCTTGATTGCGGCCTAATCCTCCTGCGCGGTGCCCCAAATGGGCATGCACGGAAAAGCGATTTTGGGCTCCTTGAGTTTCCAGGAAAGTCCGAGACAGCGGTGCCGTCTTTAGCTTTTCGTGGCGGGAATTCGGACGAAGAGAAACTGCGGAACCCAATACGTTTATAGACACTGGCAGGTGAGGGATGGTCCGTCATGCAGCGGTGCTTGTACAACATACAAAAGACCGGCTCCAGACATTGTCTGGGGTGCGTATCTTTCATGTATCAAGGTCCTCTCAAATTGGTTATAAGTAGGGCTGGGCAATTGATCGATTCACCTTCCGATTAATCGATTAAGGCTTTAATCGCGATGAAATTTTTTAGCCGGTTAATCGGTTTTTTAATCGGTACTCAAAGAAGTCAACTGGACGCACGCATGGCTCTATCCTGGACGACCTGCCCGAACTAGGGGTGACCCATGCCCCCCCCCCCCTCCCTAAGACCAACGTCGCGTTCGCGCTTTCCACTTTTCTCTCGCTTCCTCCTCTCCCTCCTTCTACCCTGCCCACCGTTGCCTGCTTCCCCCTCCCCCATGGTGAGGAGGATCTTCTGCCTTGCAGAATCTCAAGTGTGGTCGTCGGCCTTTAAGGAAAACGCTGCGCGGCGTGTATCCGGTCGTTCTGTCCCTATCGGTTT
>JAZHYW010068811.1:0-10970 GCA_037355805.1 Ixodes ricinus
GAGACACTCATTTCCATGAAGCTAGACTGGTATAAGCAAGAACACAGCACAGAAAATGCATGCTCCCAAAAGTTGAGTTGGCCAGTGGGAAGAAGCCTCTCTGCAAAGCAACAATGCGCCATTTTCCGCACCTTCCGATGGCTGCCAGAGTGGACCTGTGAGGTTGAGAAGAGAATAAATTGCAAATATACTGTCGCTCGTGTGCAGCAAACATTTGACCGCTTTTTAACACCCCACCCATGGCACATTGACATGAACACCAAAGGCATATCATGGCAAAAAAAAAGTGGCAACAGGAGTGCCCGGAAAAAACAGTCAGAAGTAAAAACAAACACGACCAGTGTTCATACGGCAAGACTCTGTACCTCTCACGGTACACTGAATTCTTTTTACCATATGTCATACTCTTTTCTTAGACACTTTAATAGCAGATAACATAATAAGGCAGAGAAGGGACAAACACAGGATGACTTCTGTTGGTTCCCTCTATGTAGCTTCAGTTTTGGGCTCTAAGAGTGTAAATTTAATAGCATTTTTTTATTTGGCTGAATATTCTAGCATAGAAGCGGAGTACAGTTAAGAAAGTATTAGAGTTCAACAACTGCACGAAAACGATATATCAATGTAAACAAAACAATAAATGAACACATCAACTTCACTTTTCACAAAAAAAGCAGAAAATTAATTGCCCATATTTAAAGGAGCTGTGCAACAATTTCAGTGCTTTGCTTAAATAATTTGGGAGTTGGTGCCTCAACCTTTCTGAAGTAAAGAACAAAAAACTGCTTTTGCCTGCATGTCCTTGTTTTTATTTTAAAAATGGACAAAGATTAAGGTTTTTCGGCATTTCTCAACTCCTTCACCATCTTCCGAGTGATGTGCGCTGACATCGATGGGGACGCGCGGAGTTCCGGTGAAGCTCTCTCTCTCTAGAGCCATCAGAGAGCAGCGAGATCGAACTCACATGCTCGTGACCACGTGCTTGCGAAGCGCAATCAACATGGCGAAAGGAGCAAAGTCTCATCCGGGTCCAGCCATCCCCGCCCGGCTCTGCCCCCGTCCCCTACGGTTTCCTGCGGCTGTTCACGGTAGCAGATAGAGCTGACGGTTTTCTTCACCTCGGATAGATGGTGCTACTAAAACTCTATATAACAGAAGTTTTGTCAATCATACCAGGTTTTTGACGCATTTATATTTATGTTGGAACGACAAGATTTATAGAAAAATTACCTTTTATCGAGCAGGTATTTGCACAACTTCCTATCTTTTCACAAGTCCCCCACTGACGTCATGCCACGAGGTTCTCATGGCCGCTGCTTGCAGCTGCAGGTCGGCAAATATTCTAATTTTTGCCTCGCAATTACGCGGCGGAATCTAAATGTTTCGATAGGAGGATATCTGTTTTCTGTCCTTTGTGACAAGATAAACAACGTCAAAAGTAGAAGATGCAAATTCTATTCAACGTTCAAATCGTTGCACAGCTTCTTTAAGCATTTTAAAATCCCCGAGCCTCATAAGGACACATCTCAGTTTGTGTAACACCTTCCGGTAAGACATTTTTACGTGTATCTAAAAAAAAATAATCCTCAAATATCTGGAATCAAAAATTAACTCTACATTCTCAAAAGTCTTCAAAAAACGGCCAAGCAGTGTTCCCTTGCCTGTACCACCTATGACACTGGACTTGCATCTGGGGCTGTATTAGACAATGTTACAAAGTAGTGCACACCCTCATACAGTATATATGATTAATGCATTGAACCTTGATGTGCGTGCTTGCAAAAGGGCCCATTGCAACAGAATTGTGTTTACAAATAAAATACTGACAGTTTTAGAGTCCCTTTGTCTCATGAACCACTTCACTGCGGCCATGCTTTCGCCAAGTGCAAACTTTTACATTAAGGACATAAAAGAGCTTTGCAAGAACACCATAGCCTTGCTTACTCTTCACAAAAAAAAAAACAACCTTTTACATGATTAGTTTTGCAAACATCTATCCTAATAATACTGCCGAGAGATATATAACCCCAAAGTTTATCAACAGCTAAAAGACATATGGTGAAGTTTGAACTCAGTACAAATGGTGTCTCCACTATTGTAATGTCTCGAAAGATACCCCACCCCCAAAAGATAGCCCACACCTATTTTTAGCGTGATTTTTATTTTCTTCAAAAACACCAGTGACCGCAGGGCCCTGGCCAATGATGACCTTGGCAAAAATGGTGCTACTTAACCACGGGAGATAAGCGAACACTGCTGACTGGGAAGAACAGTAGTCTTTTGGTTCATCGCCCCTTCCTGCAGCCACAAGTTCCAAGGGTCACCAAATCTTAAACTACGTAGCATTTCTTCAACTTTTGTTTTATGGCACACCAAAAGTTAGCTCAACCCTTACTTTCATCCGATTTGCTTTCAATATTTGGTAGGCTATCTAACTGAATATTACAATAGATGGGTGTCCCTAAAGGCTGGCACCTCATCCAATTCAAACATAGATCAGCTCACATGATCGCTTTTCCACGGGCATAACACTGGTAACACTGCTCTTCCTTATAAATTATTCCGAGACTCATCAAGTTGGTTACATTTTGAATGCTCACCCAGAAATGTTGCACACTTTAATATATTATTTCCTCCAAACATGTTCTTTCGTTACTGGTGAAAAGACAAAAACGGCACTGGTGTCTGTCCTCCTGCTGCTGGGGAGACTTCCACTAGCCCTTTTCTTTTTTGGCAGTTGTGCGTCAACAGCATACTACTACATGCGGTACATCAAGTTGAATTTTGAGACATTGGTGTCGCAACATGTTCTAATATGCATCATGGACTATTCATACAATAAACAATTACATATTCAGCACTAGCATGCTATTCATCACACATCTTCTTGCTATGAATTTCATAGAGACGAGGGTAGAAAGTTTTGGATAGTTGGTGATCCATTATAATGATTAAAAAGCGCCACAAGCGCTGTGTCTGTGTATTCTTCTGTGTCTGTCGTCTTGTTGCACTTTTTCATCATTTCATAGAGAGCTATATAACACAAGATATATAACTCCAAAGTTCCTATTGCTGTTTGCCAAAGACATAACCAGTGAGCTGGCATCTGAGTGCAGTAATGGATACAGCTGCGGGACAGAAATATTTCTATACCCTTACAAGAATATACACCAGCTTGCAGCCATGGTGTCATGCCACCACGGTTCCCCAGGTTAGGCTGCAGCTGCGATCATATATATTTTGCTCAAAAGTCAAACTGAAGAATCGCTGAAATTTCTTCTTGGCATCCTCAACAAGAAGGAAGGAGTTCGTCGTGCAGAAAAATTTAGAGCTACAGAATAATTTGCAAAAAAAAAAGTACAAAAGAGGCATGTAAAAAAAATATTAATAAACCCCGATTCCTTATCCATGCAATTACATGTGCATACATATCAAAAATATATTTACCAGTACATATAGCAGTACACTGTGACAACCTGAACAAAACAACATTTTGTCAAAATTCTTGAGTGCCAAGTTCAAAACAGGTTGGCCAATTACTCTGCAGCGAATTGGGGCAGCAAAATATTGGAGAACTTCGAAGCTGAAGTGGACATAAAGAAACGTCAACTTTTCAAGATAAGTTGTTCAGTCAACCTGCATCCAGAAAGGATTCAATGCGACCACAGTACCACCCTATTGACCCAATCCAATACAAGCAGAGGTTGACCTCAAGCATTCAAAGTTTAAGTCCTTCGCAATATAATGACATGACTTGTCAACCTGAAGTCACCTCGGGAGGCCAGCACAAAAGTGAATTCTTATTCATTCCACTATAAATACTTTGTTAAAATTCACTCTGTTAAAGCTAGACTGGTATAAGCAAGAAAACAGCACAGAAAATGCATGCTCCCAAAAGTTGAGTTGGCCATGGGAAGAAGCCTCTCTGTAAAGCAACAATGTGCCATTTTCAGCACCTTCCGATGGCTGCCAGAGTAGACCTGCGAGGTTGAGAAGAGAATAAATTGCAAATATACTGTCGCTCATGTGCAGAAACATTTGACCGCTTTTAACACCCCAAACATGGCACATTTACATGAACACCAAAGGCATATCGTGGCAAAAATAAAAGTGGAAACAGGAGTGCCCAAAAAAAACAGTCAGAATTAAAACAAACACGACCAGTGTTCATATCGAAGAGACTGTGTACCTTCTCACGGTACACTAAATTCTTTACCATATGTCAAACTCTTTTCTTAGACACTTTAATAGCAGATAACATAATAAGGCAGGCAAGCAGGTTAAAGTTTAACGTTTCTAAAACCCAAGACTGGACTACAAAGAGGGGACAAACACAAGACGTCTTGTGTTTCTCCTCTTGTAGCCTCTGCCTTGGGTTTCAGGAATGTTTAAATTTAATAGCAGTTCTTTATTTGGCTGAATTTTCTAGCAAGAAGCAAAGTACAGTTGAGAAAGTATTAGAGTTCGACAACTGCACGAAAACGATTTATCAATGTAAACAAAACAATAAATGAACACATCAACTTCACTTTTCACAAAAAAAAAAACAACAGAAAATTAATTGCCCATATTTAAAGGAGCTGTGCAACAATTTCAAGTGCTTTGCCTAAATAATTTGGGAGTTGGTGTCTCGACCTTTTTGGAAGAACAAAAACCTCTTTTGCCTACATGTCCTCGTTTTTATTTTAAAAATGAACAAAGAGTGAGGTTTTCAGCACCTCTCAACTCCTTCACCATCTTCAGAGTCACGTGCACTGTGACATCGATGAGGGACACGCGCGCGGTTCCGGTGAAGCTTTCCCTAGAGCCATCAGTGAGCAGCGAGAACTCACCAGCTCGTGACCATGTACTTGCAAGCGCAATCAACATGGCGAAATGAGGAAAGTCTCATCGAAAACATTTCAAAGGAAGATGTGTTTTCTGTCCTTTGTGACAAGATAAACAATGTCAAAAGTAGAAGACGCAAATTCTATACAACGTTCAAATTGTTACACAGCTTCTTAAGCATTTTAAAATCCCCTAGCCCATAGGGAACACAACTCAGTTTGTGCAACACCTTCTGGTAAGACATTTTTACGTGTATCTAAAACAAAAACCTACGATTAGAAGAACGTTGCAGAAAAAAATCTCTGGAATCAAACATTTACTCTACATTCCCAAGAGTCTTCAAAAAACGGCCAAGTTATGTTCCCTTGAGTGTACTACCTATGACAATGGACTAAAATCTGGGGTTGTAATAAACAATTTTACAAAGTAGTGCACACCCTCATGCAGTATACATGAATAATGTATGGAACCTTGATGTACGTGCTTGTAAAAGGACCCATTGCAACAGATTTGTGTTTACAAATAAAATAAAGACAGTTTTAGAGTCCCTTTTGTCTCATGAGCCACTTCACTGGCCGTGCTTTCACCAAGTGCAAACTTTTATATTAAAGGGGGACACTACCCAGAAAAAAACATTTCTGCAAAAAGAAGTTGATTTTGTTTGTTATTTACGGTTTTAATGGCGCAAGAGCAAGAATGGCCATAGTGCACCAAACAAGGTGGGTCAATAAAAAAGTTCAATAAAATAGTTCTATAATTTGTTTAAGGAGAGACACTGCCCAGAAAAATATATTTCTGCAAAAAAAGTTGATTTTGAAAAATACATTTTTACATCCACCAACATCTAGGGAGTATTCCCAAAAAGTTTAATTAATTTTCACTGTATAGTTAACTTTTTATAAATTATTTTCTGTCCACCAGAGCTAAAGAAAAGGTAGGGTTTGGAGCACTTTGAACGCATTTTTCACCGTTCTACTTTTTGGTATAAATTTTATTTTAGTCAATCTATCGTTTGATAATGGCAAAACAGGGAAGGCTCATTTTTCCTTTTCCTGACCGAAATTTAATAAGGAATGCAGCTATGGAACCCTTTTGTCACTTTATGGATGTCTCTTGTAAAAAATGTTGACATTTTGTAGAAGACACAGAAGACCAAAAGTTGACCAATTTTGCAGAAGAGAAAATTTATAGAAATAAATTTCTTTTTAGAAAAAACGTTCTATAGCCGCACCCTCTAGGCATTCTGCTACATATCTAGCAAATAAAAATCTTGAATATCGCAATGGTTTTCTGACGATAGATTAACTAAACAATGTAGGCGTGTTGCTGATAGAAGCTACCGTATTTACTCGCAGAATGAACACACTTTTTTCCCGAAAAATCGAGGCAAAGTTAGGTGTGCGTTCATTACGTCAGATAAAATTTTTGCGTCCGTATTTACTCGCATAATGAACGGACCTTTTATCCCGCAAAAATCGACGTAACTTCTATCTCTTTGCGCGCAGCGACAATGACCCCAAAGCCAAACTGATGCGCAAAAAAAAAAAAAAACGCCTCTCCATTTTTTTCTTGCTTCCGTGTTTGTTATTTGTTTGTTTTTTCCGCCTTTCGGAAGTTGTCTTGTTTGCCCACGCTGCCCATGCTTTCGCGACCTGGCTGCACCAGGATAGAAAAGTGCGTTCATTTCGAGGGCTTCTCGCTTCTCTTCCAAAGTGCGAGGAGGCGAGGGCAGGATCTTCATTATGTGCGCTTGGCTTGGGCTAAGGCTTCTCTGCTTTTCTTTCTTATCTCCTTGCGCGCGGCGCATCGACCCCGGGACCAAACTGCGCTGCGCAAAAAAAAAAAAAAAAAAGCTTTTTTTTTTTGGTTCCGTGGTTTTTTTGTTTGTTTTTTGCCGCCTTTCGCAAGTTGTTTTGTTTGCTTTGCTTAGGCGAGGGCTTCTCCGCTTCTCTTAACTCCTTGCGCAGCGGCCACAACCCAAAATACAAACTGGGCTGCGCAAAAAAAAAAAAAGAAAAGAATCTCTTTTTATGCTTTTTTTGCTTCCGTTGGATCTTTTTTTTTTTATTTTTAACGCCTTTTACAAGGCGTTTTGTTCGCTCACGCTGCCCATGCATTCGCGACCTCGCTGCACCAGGATAGAAAAGTGAGTTCATTTCGCTGCGCGTGGAGGGAGGTGGGTCAAACATTGACATCCGAGTTGGGGGTGCGTTATCACGCGTGTGAAAAAACAAAAGTCGAAATTTTGAGAGCCGACTTGGGGGTGTGTTATTACGCGAAGTGCGTTCATTGTGCGAGTAAATACGGTACTCTGTATTCCTTCTCGTTTAACCGACAGACCTGCAAATTTTGTTATACACCCTCTAGCATGGGTGTAGGCCCATTTGTCATGTGCGCATTCGTCATAGGCCAACTGGTAATAGGCCCGTTCGTCACAGCGGAACATTCGTCATAGGGGAATTTGTCCCTAGGAACGTTTGTCACTGTGCGAACCGGATATTTGAATTTGCCCAACATATATTCACCTGGCTGTGCATGCAATAAAGATTAGTACGGTATATTTCATTTTACTGAAGAGAGGGAACATCCAAACAAGTCATCGTTGTACTTAGAAAACAACAGGTTTATTGAGCGAAATAAAAACAAATTAAAAAGCGATATTCCGAGCTGCCACCCTCAGGGTTTCAAGACGATTGCGACCATTGTAGCGGCTCACAATGATTTGAAGACGCCGGTTGCTGTCGGCGTGCTTCTTGGACACCCTCGAAGATGTCGTGCCGCCCTCTGCTTGAGCCAGCTTCATCTCTGTCAAGGATAAAAAGAAAAAAGAACACACACACTCGTGGAGAAAGCTTTTCGAGTGGGCACCGTACTGAAATTTTGAGCCACAAATGCAAAAATGTACTACAGAAAACGTCCAAGTTCTCAGAGGATTAGGTCAGTTCTTACGTGCAGTCCCCGGAGCCACGCTTCGATGCTGTTGTTCGTCCTTGGCCTTTCTGCTAGTGTTGATTCTCTGACTGACCAAACCAGAGGAGGGAAGGTGGCCGACGACAAGCCGTTTCGACGGGGTCTCCCGATATACACGTTCTCGAAGTAGTCCGCCACGAGTGAGGCATCGGTGGGGAAAACCTCGAGAAGGTCCTTGAAGGCCTCGGGAATGTCGGCGATTGGCAAGAAGGCCAATGCTGGAAGCATTCCCATTTGAAAATCAACAAGAAATAAAGTAACCAATTGGCTTACCTGAAGACAACAATAAGACATATAAATAGAATGCCGCATACCAGAACAGCAAACTCGTCATCTGAATTGTAGCGACTCTGGTGACCACTGGAGCACACCTTCCTATACACCGACTGGGATAAGTGAAAAAAGCATCCCTGTATCGTTGATGGCCGCTATCTTGAAGTCCGTGTAAGCCACCTCAAGTCAGTTGGCCCCCCATGTGACTCAGAACGACGTCGAAAAACCTTAAAACGAGCGAACATATTTTGAAGTGTTTGAACACATATCCAATAATAGGACCACCGAGCGTTTCGTTTTATACGTTTATCAGAGCTCTTGAATGCTTACCTTTTGTAGGTAGCTTCAGATTTGTTGGGCAGCAAGCCGTAAACCATTGGCACTACCACGCCGTTGACTGTGGCATGCTCCGTGTACAGTTAGTAAAACTGTGCCGGGGTCACTTTAAAGGTCCCGTCCGCGAACCACGTAGTCGCATGAGCCAGACAGCTCAAGTTGCGCTCGGTAGCAAAGATCAGGATTCTTTCGCTGTCGCCCTCTCCGCTATCGTGGAGGAGAAAGGAATCTCCTTTGGCTGTGGTCTGCATGCAGGTAAAACAGTCATTATTATCATAATATGTCGCGCACTGTGATTTTGCGCTGCAATACACTTTACTTTGAACTCTGTGGGCATTCGTATGTCGGCTCTGCAAGATGATACGCTGTACTCGAAATTCGCCCGCTGCCTTTGCTTGCGGATTGTGCGCCGAAGTGTTGACGGTGCGGGAATCTGCAAAGCAGTGTCGTCACTGACACAGGCAACAGCAGCCAGAAGTATTTGGTGTGGTGCTAGACGGCCTTCCACTGGAATAAAGGACATTAGTGACCTTGTTTTGGGAATATAAGAGCAGGAACAGATTTTGGTACATACCAGCCTTTTCCTTCATCTGATGACGAACCCGAAGCACGTTTATCTTGGTGTTGTCAAATGCATGCGTATGGTCTCTGGAATAAGAGATTACACGAGTCTTGGCGTGATCGGTGACTATTTTAGTTTTACAAACTCCTCTTCGCCGGCAGGCCCAATACAACGTAGTTTCGTAAACCTTAATGCAAGTGTAGGAATGTCCTTCGTGAAGAAGCATATCGCCACCTCTCTTAGTAGTAACTACCTCCATTTAGAAATCGAGAGTGATATTTTTATAATCCGAGGGCAACCGGCATAATAAGCCCTAAAACGGGGCACAAAAAAAAAAAAAAAGAATCGCGTTCGGTGGGCTTTTTTCTATTGTGAACTTTATGTTCTCGAAGTTCTTTTGTTAGAAAGGTGACCCCGATAAGACAACATGCAGGCTAAAGGCTGCATGTTGCCTTATCTTGGGGTCATTGGGACATGCTTTTGTTTCTCGTTCGTACAGTAGTCAACCTCACTGACCTTGTACGGATTTAATTAAGTGACCCCCCTTTCGTAACTTTCCTAAGAAAACAAGATAGAAAAAAAACGTTTAACAATCTTGAAGTCATTGTGTGACGAACTGCCAGCGTGACGAATCATCCTATGACGAATGTTCCGCTGTGACGAACGGGCCTGTTACCAGTTGCCCTATGACGAATCGACATGTGACGAATGGGCCGTATCCCGAGTGTGACAGCTTCAAGAAGACGCACACGTGGTAGCCGCTGTGTCAGGCACCAGAATGCATTGCAGGGACTCGGCGGCATGAGAAATTAACCTGTGCCGACTACCCTGGAAGCGACGCTTTTGAAATACCTTCTTTGTCTTCGTCATTTGATTAACATTCAAAATCTAGTCCTGAAGTAAACAATAAATTATTTTGCCCGTGGAAGCACGCCGAAGCAGAAGCAAAAGAATGCGCTGTCGCGAGTGATACCGGCAGTGTCTGAGGAAGATTTATGGGGCTAAAAACGTAAAAGCTAGACCAACGTTGGCTAGACAGTTGTTTGCTGTTGCTGGACGAGCAATAAACATTCCGCGAAACCTAGAAAAAATCTGCGTTTTTTTTTACTGTTTTTTTTACAACATAGGAAAGATACAGATCACGCATAGGTGTAAAAGGGGGCGTGGTCGGTCACCCCCTTGGTTTCGAAAAAGGTCATTTTTCCTGTACATAAATCGCGCACGCTCAAATGACACAGTCAGCATTGTTCAGGAAAGACTGGCAAATCCAAATCTCTAAAAAACAAAAAATCTATTTTTTTCAAAATTTTGCCCTACCCTGTTCCCTTAACCCTTAACTAACTGTGTCTGTTTTGCATTTAAAGGGGTTAGACACGCCAAAAATAAAATACGAGTTAATAATCCTGCTAAATTTGTTTCGAAAATGGCGCGGTATTTTCGTGGCTAAATCGATTTATATGGGGCCCTCGGTCCTGCCCCATTTGAAAATGCTGCCTTGCGCCTTGTTTGCTGGGCCGGTGACGTCACCCGCCCAACGCGCGGCGTCCCCTTGCACGCACTCGCAGACCCTCTCGGCGTGTCGCACTTCGGCCTCCACGTTCACCTTCCACGTTTCGAGCACACGGTTTCAAGACGGTAACGTCTTCGATACTGATCGCAGCGGCAATGCGAGCGATGTGATCAAAAGACGCTAGGAGCTCGCGACCAGCTCCAGCGATGATCGCGCACGTGCACGCAGGGTGGAAGATCAAAGGCAAGGAGACCAGTCAAATATTTACACGTCACTCAACCGAGCATGAACATGTTTGTCGCTTCGGAAAGCGAGCAAATCACGCGCCATACGCACAAACACTGAAAATGTAACCAAAAAGAGCTCCTGGCCAGTTCCATTTTCAGTGTTCGTGCTGGGCTGAAGTTGTTGTTGTAAGCGTTGAAGTGAAATTGGCGAAGGGGGGGGGAATACAGTCAATCGTGTACGCACGCTAGGTGCATGGAGATCGCA
>JAZHYW010068812.1:0-12558 GCA_037355805.1 Ixodes ricinus
AAATACACGCGCGTTTTCTCATGGGACTGCACAGCAACATTGCATAAGTAGACTGGTCGCTGTCGGCTTTAATTTGAAACCGAAATTCTTGTAGACACTAGTGCCAGCTGATCCTCTGGCGCGTACATTACAATAGTTCTATGGTCTTTGCCAGCTAGGCAAGCCACTTCCGGCATCAGACGCCGAAGTCTGGCCATGCAGTTAATTTAATAATCTAGAGCGAAATGTCCCATGTATTTCGGCTGCTTCGGGACGAGGAGGCATAGACGCGGTCATCGGTGTGTCTCCATAGGACGATACTGCTGGCGACACCTTGATATACACAAAGAAGTAAAACAAACACCTCTTGCAAGGTCTGCATACGGTTTTTTTTTCTAGTTTTATTTTACAGGAAAACACCAGCGTCGCGCGTTGCATAAAAATCAAGTTGACGCGCTCTCGTACAATTTCTACTCGTCGTGGCAAAACGAACACGCCAAACCTATCGCCTGCTTTCTTTCTTCGCGTTTTTTCGCTCTTTTCTTTTCTTTTTTCTTTTTTTTTTTTGGGGGGGGGGGGGAGTACCAATGTCAGCCCTCATGGATGGATGGAAAAACTTTATTTATTTATAGAGGTGGAGGCGGTTAATGTCCGCGCTCCTTCGAGAGTCAGCCACACCTGGTGGCCGGGAGCCCATGGGCCTCGGCGACCTCTGCAGCCCGATGGACCACCTGTAATGGACCTTTTTCACATGCCGACGGCACCCAGGCGGTGGCTGCACGAACTAAAAAAATCAGCAGAACCCATCCTTTGGGAATGATTATCTACGTTAATGCGAATAGCCTCAAACGGTGCGGAGTTATGCGCGTTCGTCAGGTGGCCGAGCACACTCTAGATACGCCAGCCCACTCTTGAGGCGATTCTAAATTTGTTCACACTTTCACAGCCCTGCGCACGATCTCCGCAGCCCAGCACGTGCGTTTGTGTCACTTAGGAAGGCGAGCAAAGCACGCGCCATACGCACAAACACTCAAAATGGTACCGACCAGACTTTCTGGCGTCTCAGCTAGTCTCAACCAACGGTACTCTAAACGGTTGTTTATATCTTTACCATAGGACGCGCTTTACGGCGCTGTCACAGTTACAGTGCGCGTGCGTTCCATGCACGAGGGCTCATTCCGCTTTCGTGAGGCTGAGCACGGCCGCTACATCACCCTCTCCCGAGCGCGGGAGAGGGTGAGCTAGCGGCCGTGCTCAGCCTCACGAGAGCGGAATGGCCTCGTGCATGGAACGCGCGCGCGCCGTAGCGGACAGTGCAGCAAAGCGCGTCCTATGGTAAAGATATAAACAACCGTTTAGAGTGCGTTGAATGACTGCCTTCATAGCTCTGTGGTTAGCGCGTCTGCCTGCTGATCAAAGGGTCAACGGTTCGAATCCCAGCCGGCGCCGGTCTTTTTTATTTATTTATCGACCCTCGGCGTAAGAGGTTAGATAGCCAGATAGATAGATAGATAGATACATAGTCGAAAAGTGCAGTGAAGTATCCAAAGAATGCTATTCGCATTAAAATCGAGGAAGGGACCTACCTGCGCTACCAGTCGATAATGGGAGCTACGCTACCAGTTTCTTCGTTCTCTGAGCAGCGGGGAGTGCCCAACGCGCCGTCCAAGTGGGGCATCCGTGGCGTCCACTTAAACGTCGTGTTATTCTTTCCGTCCGATTTCTTTTTTGCGTAACACAATTGTAGTGTATGCTGCAATTGCGTTTTCTACTCGCTGATCTACAGCCTCCTTCCGAATTTCCTCGATTTTTTGGTGCCAACTTCCGCCACTTGGCATCGGGCGCTCGCGCGTGCGCAGAACGCTTCTCAGGAAAAGGTCCATTGGGTGGTCGGGTCTGAGCTGCGTCCCACCGCTCCTCCGAGGGGAAGGGGAGAGATGGAAAAAAGGACACTCCCATAATATATGGGAGAGAGAGTAGCTCTGGCGCTACAGAAAATGCATGTGGGATTGTAGAGGGATGGATATATGTGGGAGAGGACGAGGGGCTGGGGGAAGAAGTGTGTCTGGAGCTGGCGCCACATAACACTCTCTTCCCGGGAGAGGGCTTGGGTCGCAGGAGGGTAAAGGCGGCGGGAGAGATGGTAATGTGAGGTAATGTCATAGAAGCCGACTAGACGTTGCGCGCACTGAACGAGCCCCGCGGTCCCGAAACTGGGTCCATCCCGCCCGGACGGTGTATCCTCGGGCTGTGGAATGGGCCAACTCGACTCCGCAGAGTTCCGCGTGCGCTGGCGTCCAGATTAGGCTGACATTTGATTCAAACGAATTAAGAGGTTTAGCTTCAGTATAATTTGGGCCGGGGCTGATATGTAACCCTCTAGCGAAATTCAGGATGGCGACTTTTGAATCAGATACGATGACCTTGGGACATGGCGTGGCGGTGAGGGCAAGTGCGATGGCGGCCTCTTCCGCCTGCTCCGGGGAAGAAGTAAAGACCGTGGCACAAGTTTCCACCTGGCCCATGGAGGTGACCGCTATGGCTGCGAATGCCGGCCGGTGTCCGTATTCGGCCCGCGTCCACATAGAGGACGTCCGACCTATGAGTAAATAACTCATGATGAGTGGAGGCTCTACTGCGCCGACGACCCTCGTGAAATGTGGGGTGCTTATTTCGCGGGAGGGGAGCTACTACCAGGCGGGAGTGTATCTCTCGTGGAATGGCTTGCTTGGGGGTCCATTCTGTGGGGGGATCAAGATTCAAACGGGATAGGATTTGACGGCCGGTGGAAGAGCGCGAGAGGTGTTCTGTATTGGCCTGTACGGGGTGCCTCAACTAGCTCGGATGCTGTGTTGTGAAGTCCTAAGCTAAGGAGACGCACATCACGATTTTCCGCGGTTTGCTTCCGTGTCTTACTTCCTGGATCTGTCGAGACGCACATCGGCGCTTCGCGCACGCCGCATTGTTGCGGGTGAGCTCGAGAGACGCGCCCGACACGGGGGACGCCGACGGGGTTGAGATGCATGAAAAACGCCCCATGTTGTTGGGGCTTCCCTGGACGAGGGCACCCAAATGAGAGAAAATACCAAAATTTGTCCGTGTTTTGATTTGATATTTTTATTGGGTTACGCAGCCTGTACACCGTTATGTTAGGTTTTTCGGCATAGATTTTATTCCACTACGAAACTTTTCAGGGCACCCTCATTTATTTAACGCCATCTTTATCGCCATATCAGAACTACCATTTATGTAATGCGGGTATTAGCCACGCTGAAAGTTGTAGAGTATAGTGATATTGAGCAATCACGATCAATCAAGTAGTGCACAGCTCAAAAGAAGCCTCTAAAAAGCCTGAATAAAAAATTCATTTTTATTTTTATGTATCTCTTACCTGATTTCAAAATGTAAAGGTCCTGCAAATGTAATGCGCAGTGATGAAAAAAAAGGAAAATATATGTGCGAAAGCATTTTTAGTGCCTCTTCTGTGGAACGTGTTTGCAATCACTCGTTCTAGGAAAGGATTTGCCAGAGTATATCGGTGACTTCGGAGCAAAGGAAACAATACATGATGAAACTCTTCGATGCGTGTGGTGGACAGAGCCAAGAATACAAAATAAACGAGGTAAGTAATGTAAATCAGTCATACTATATGTCCACAAAACCCGAAATAAACTACTTTTTTTTATTTTCGCTTTTTTTTTAATTTTGTTTTCAACTTTTCAGAGAGAAATATTTTTCCATAACTGCACATACACTTGTGTGAGAAAGAATAGGCACTCAACTCCTGAAGTTCGTCGCATCCCAGAGGGCATGATTTGCAACCGAGACAAAGGGTAAGGTAGAAAAGTGCAGTACATAGTGACATACCTTTAAGAGATTTTCTAGAAGGGCAAAGAAACTAGTTTATTTCCCTTGAAAAAAGACTTGAAATGTGACCAAACCACAACTATTGTTTTCTAGAACTTTAGGTCTCGCGTCTGCTTTGTTGGTATTTCAATAACTCATCCTATAGTTATTGGTAGGATGAGACTGGCAGGGAACGAGTTTCAGTATTCCCGCCCCCAGCGCCAGCTTCCTACCTTCGATAACGCTTTGGCGTCTTGCGAGCCTCGAGCGTGCACGCGCATCCGAAGCACGTCGGAAGGCAACGAGAGCATGCTGGAGGCCCGCCGTTCGAAAGAGGCGCCCTACCGTTCTCACTTGGACAGTGACTTAGCTACTTCAGTGTGCACGCTCCACGGCCATATTAATATTTCCTTTTTTTTTTCAAAGGATAGAATAGTCTTCATTTTGATGGGTCAAGAGACAGCCCTCAGACTAATGATTCATACATTCTAAGGTCCCTATATCCTGAAAGGTTGCGCAAGTCATTGTTTAAAGGGGAGAAGGAAACTTCCTCCTCTTCGATGCCCTTTCCCTCTAAAAAATTACCTTTCCCCTCGCTTCAACTGGATCGGGTGCGACAATTTAACCGTTAGCTCCCCATGATCCCGCGCTATTACATCGTCTGCTCTGAAATGGCACCATTTTCATGCGAAGTATGGCGGTCACTCCGCTGCTTACAGTAAGCCCTATGTTGTTGTTGTTTATGTTTTGTTTTTTGTTTCGTACCATGATCTCGGTGCAACGCGATGCCATCTTGCTGCGCTGTGGATTGTAAAAACAGCCTTGCAAAAGGAAAGTTTTTTACCGTCCAGGCGGGATAAGAAAATCAACGACAAAGTTTAGAACGGTCGGAAAGGCCTCCACTTCCTCCGAAGGAGATGAGTGTATTTGATCGGTAGTGAAATACATGAGGCGCGTAAATAGGAGACGCCGCATATTCCTTCGTGCGCAAATGCACAATTGCGGGTTGTATTTGGTGTTTATAAAATGTGTATAAAATAGACCAAGATGCTGGCTTGTGAAAACGATCGGTAACGCTAAAAAGTACCGAAAAGCGTCATGCTGTCTTTTATTTTCGTAACTCAAATGATGCCAAGTCTGCAAATGCACTTCGTTATAAACGTCTTTAGTTTACTTTCCTTCTCAGTCACGTGGAGTTTCATATCTGGTATGCGAGACGTAAAAGTAATATTACATTCCAGCGTAGAATATGCGAGAAAATGGAGGTGAGACAACCCAAAAATGTGTGACAATCGCGCATTTTACGGGAACACCTTCCAACGGCTTGGAGAAGTTAAAACGATGTTTTAACGCATACCAGTAGTGAGGACATTCAAGATGGCTGCGCCCTTGTGGGAAAGGTCGTATAAAATGTTTTAGTAAAGCCTGCGCTAAGAATTGCAGGATTGGGGGCCTTGCGGGCGCGTGCTCAATCTATGCTGAAGGCGACGGCACGAACTTCCTCCAGCAAAGCGCATTCTAAAAAAAATGGTGTAGCCACTACAGTCCTTGGCACATATACGACACCCCAATACTACATTCCGACGTACAGCGCACTGAATTCGAACTGACTGCCCCAACGTTTGCGAGAAGGTTGATGATGGTGCGGTATTACATATTAAACAGCTAAAGCACGTATCAAAGTCTACTTAAAAGAAACACAAAAGGTTTTGCAGTAGAGCCAAAAAAGAACCAGTAACGTTTTTGTTAGACATTTACACTACTTAAAGACTTGAGCGTTTCGGTGATCAAACCGACTTGAAATGAAGCAACATTCAAGAGGATGAATCAAACGACAGCAGCTTGTGACAAGTGTGTCGTTTGTTTCGTCCTCTTAGTTGTTTCTTTCGTTTAGGTCAATTCACTCCTACTTTAGCTATTTTAATAAGTTGTACAACTCGGCTATCAAGCCCTGGTAAATTTTGGGTAAACACCATATATTTTTGCAATGTGATTCCATGTACCAAAATACTAAAACGTCAGGACTACACTGGCATTTTTTTTTTTTTTCATCTGCGTTTAGCGGAAGTGGAGAAAGCTTGTTTTTACACCCGAGCGACTCCAACTCTGATCCCATTCATACATTTGCCAATCGAAACGTCTTCCCGTGCTTTAAACTCCAATAAAGATGCACAAACGCTAGATTATGCATGGCTAGAAAACAGAACTAACTTCAAATTAAAAGAAGAAATTTCTAGTCCGCCGTATGCAATAGCAAACAAGAACGGCTCCAGAACAGATAGGCGCGCGCCACCGCAGCCTTGTGGTTATCGCACGAAAATGGCCGCGGTAGGGTCGGGGGGGGGGGGGGGGGCGAGGAAGATTGTTTTTGATGGAAAGGACGCGAGGAGAATGGGAATTGAGCTACCTTTCGGTATACAGAGACCTCACTTAATGTGACACAGGCGCCACCTGGTGCCTGGCTCAATTGGTGTACATACCTTGTAACCCGATTTGTAGCTCTCGGTGTTCGTACCCACTATCTAATTTATGGTTTTCTTGAACGGATCTTGGGGAACTGTGGATTTGGCCGTATTTGAAGGACACACAATATTCATATATCTGTTTGGTTAGCCTTTAAAAATGTTGATGTGATTAACGTAAAAACTGTGCATTCCTTGGGATTTTCTTTGTTTTCTTTTTCAAAGTAATTAAATACGATTTTTTTAGTTTCAGAAAGTCTGCGTTATCTTAAAGTTCAGAATAAATAGAAATCTTTGCAACCTCGGAATGCTAGCACTCATGATAAAACAGATTAATATTCCGTTTTTGTCAAGAAACCACATTCAATTCCTAACTTTTTATACAATTTCTAACTTTTTAGAGTGCAATTCCTGCATGTTGACCGTATATCATTCTCGGCTACCATCGTAGAGAATAAGCTCTTAGTTAATATTGTAGAGGATGATGTCTTTTATCGATGCGGTGCTGTCAAAAGGAATTGGTGTAAATTGAAAAACAAAATATGAATGTGAAGTTGGAGCATAAGCTCCAACTTCACATTCATTTTGGAGCGAACTTTACATTCAAAAATAAATGAGAGCACTCATTCATTTTTTTTTTTTTACTTTTTGTTTGGGTTACAGGTTTTACGCTACACTTGCTTTGTTCTTATAATTTTGATAAGCGTTAAACATGGCGAGTGCTTAAAAATAATACTTGCATTTCCTCAAGAAAAGAACGGATTCTAACTTGACTAAGGACTCCCAAAAGCTTCTGGTGCCATGCATTCTGAGTTGTCTTTAAGCTTATACTCGTACGGTGATGTGTTGGATTGTTGCTGAATTGCTTGGTCGGTGTTCGCTCTTACTTGCCTTTTGTTCGGAGGAGGTGGTGGGTTTGCGGTAAACAGTGATTGACAATGGCGGATGGCAAAGGTATTAAAACGTGATACAGGCACTCGGCGCAACCTCAGCGGGAATCACATTAAGGCACCCTATTCAACTAGCATAGGGCAAGTCAGTTATTTCGTCAATTGAGAGAGATGTTGCAGATCATGTTACACCAGTTGTTCCTACAATTAAAATCATTTGCTGCGGATGCTTCTTCCTCAAGTTTTCCCACTTTGCTTGTAATCAGCTAACCCCTGGGGACAATTAGCTCAGCGTTCGACCCCATGCGTAGAAGATTAAAATATTCAACAAAACTTGAGAAGATACTAATTTGTATAAAGTTAATAGAAAATTATTTCAACTAACTGTTTCAGACATGCCCCAAGGAAGGAAACTGCCCCTTGCCAATGTGCTGAAATAGGGCTCTTGAATGAAAAATGAGACTGCCCAGCTATCTCTTTACAAGCCTGCTAAATAAAAACACATTCTAGAAAAAAAACATGCGTATGTGGCTCAACGATTTCCGTAATGTTAAACAATAAAATAAAATAAACCTCAACAAGGGCTTACGAGCCAGCGCATGTAGGATTGTTTCTGTTATTTCAGCTTGACCTTTCCCTTTTTTAATAAATGGGGCTTTACGAAAACAACCTTACGGCACACCCCACCAAAACACCGAGAATTAAATTAGAACCCCTGGATATTTGTAATCTGAAGCGGATGTCAACTCTTTATGATTTAATTGCAAAAAAATAATGACTTCACATTGTTACCACCACGACTTGAATTCGAAGCCACCCTGTAATTCGCTGCCCGGCTCTTAGCCTTAGAGCCACCGAGATAGCTTGCAAATAAAATTAATTGCTGCTCAAGGACATTTTTAAATACTAGAAAGAATAAAACATGAAGGACGGACAAAACAAAAGATGATTTGTTTTGTCCGTCCTTCATGTTTTATTCTTCCTAGTATTTAACTTTATCACCAACACGCTCAACAAAAAGGAGATTTTTAAAAGCTCAGCTTTTTACCCACCTTGCAATTAAAGTGCAACAAGCTTGGAACATTCACTGAACATCTAATACGACTGGAAAAGAAGCCTTGGATTTTCATTGCCGGCTCAAAGTGCAAGGCCGGCAGTAATTGTTAGATTTTAGAAAGTTTCATTTACGAATACTGAACGAATACCATAGCCAGTTTATAACTAAACAGATGTGTAGAAAATATTCAGAAGCTGTTGCAACAACTTAACTAATTGTGTATGTATTTTTGGGGAAAACGCTCGTACAAAAGCATATGTTTGCTTCCACGAGACCAGTGGCTCCCAAACATTGATGTTTCGCGGACCCCTTGTTGATCGGCGGAGATGATGGGGGACCCCGTTATTAGTGAGGGGAAGGGAAATGTATTGGTTAATTATGATATTGATAATAATGATTTAATAAATAATATAGATAAGGGATGCTGTGAAGTAGATTTCTGTCATTGACCTACACACGAGACAACTCACCCGAAAACTAAAACTTTCTCCCACATCTGAAGGAAAAATAACTTTTATTGTCGAGTTCGACTGATGAGGACTTCGCGGACCTCTAGATAGCATTCGCGGGACCCCAATGGGTCCGCGGACCCTCTTGAGAACTACTGCACTAGTAAGAGTTAACAATTACGTGTTTGAATCTACGTCTTTAAAGGATACTACAACGAAATTTCGGCGCTCATTTTTTTGGTCTATATGTGTTCAAAGGAGCAGTATCATATCGAACATACCAATATCTTGGTTAAAAAAGTCTCGAAAAGGAATTTTAAAACGAATTAAACGATTAGCAAAGAGCACCTGGTGGATGTCGCTAACGCCTCACTTGTAATGCCCGTCTAGGAACCTTGACAGCTAGTGACGGTGAGTGTCTCGCCTCCGGCCACGACGAGAGAAGAGGGGAAGGAGGGAACTCCTCTTCCGAAATCTTGTATGTCCAAAGTCACGAAAGATCCGTACTTTGTGTGTCCCAGAAGTCGCTATTGTCCCCCTACACGATTATAGAAGATAAACCCGTCGCTCAAAATTCGTACAAAAGCAGCCGCTTCGGTGGCTGGAACGACTAGGCCATCCTCTCGATGTCAGCCTCGCCGTAGCTCTGCTTCGTCTCTGAGACGACCTACGTCACGACTGCGTTGGATGTCACGTGGTCTTGCTGCCTTCTCCGAGCGCTTGCCAGAGTGGGCCGTTTATAACGAAAAGTACAGCCGTCAGGTTCAAAATACAAACGTGCGATTGTCATTTACGGATATTGTGGATCATAGTCAACCTATTTTTGCACACGACGGGAATATTTCAAATTTCGTTGAAGTATCCCTTTAAGTGCCAAATAAGTTACGCCTACTCCCACTAACCGTTTATGCATCGGCTTATAAACCTTAATGCGATTATAAGCACCATGTTTAGTTATGGTCAAGATTGAAATGACTCAGCTAAGCTTCATGCCCGGTGCCACAGAGTGTGATATCGCCACCATTGTTAGGTGGCTAGAGCTGCTTAGAGGGATTACCGCAGCTTCCCAGCACATGGTTTCGAATTGGACGTAAGTCCTTGAAATCTGAAGTTTAATAAAAAAAAAAAAAATACGCGATACCGGGGTAAAAATATGCTGTGTAATTTAGGTGACCTGACTAAACACACAAGCATTAAAGAAAGGATAAAAACACTTAGGGACAAGGACGGGCAGCACGGTTCTTTTAAAGCAACGAACATTTACTGATGTATCCCTCAATACGTACAATCTCCTCCCAACTTATTGAACTGAAGAAGATACATGAAAAAAACACTAAGAGAAAGACGAAAATCGCTCAAAATAAAATAACAGTAAACCAGAAGATAAATAAAAAAATAGAAAGAAATAAAAAAGAAGAAAGACGAAAACCATTGACAAATTCAGATAGATAAGCCCATTCACTAATTCAGTTCTGGCTTCATGTAGTTCATCTTAACCCTGGATAACCCAAGAGAAGGAGCAGCGATATCTGTTAGCCACCAGCTATCCTGTAGGCTTCAATGGTCTTTCGGCCGAGCTTATTCTTGTGTTTCCCAATTATGCTGGTGTCCTGGAAACGAGTTTCACAGTTCGTGCAGAGGCGTTTATGCACCACAATTGGATCATAAGATTCGCTTCAAGCACGGGAAACCTCGAGGATGTGCTCTTTTTTAAGCGAGTGTTCAGGCAACGCCCTATATGACCAATGTACCGATCACAGCATGAAAAGGGTGATGGAGTATACAACCCGCTATTCACCGGGAACGGTCTGATTGGCATGTTTGATGGCACATCCTTTGGGGGCTTCGTATGTTGCTAACTCTTCTGCAAAGCTTTTTAGGCGCAACTTGCACAAGAAGACAATTGGAGTGTTAAAGCGCGCTGCTGTTCCCTTCAGTCTGAGTGCACAGTTGTGCACATATAGTATGAAGATGACAGGTGAAGCTTTACTACATGGAGCACGGGGCATCTGGGGAGATAAAATTAGCTGAACAAGAATTGTACTCCGCAGATCTAACGGATATCCAGCTTTGAGAAGTAGGTCTTGTTGTTTTGCAGTGCTTAAGCCAACAAAGTGAAAACAGAATTTGGCGCGAGAAGATGAAAGGAGGACCGAACAATTCCACATTTCACCAGTTTAGAATGGGAACTGCAAAATGAAAGAACTGGTTTTGGGGACCGCTGCTGGAAGGCCCAACATATGCCGGACGGAAAAAGATGTAGACCAAGATCAAAATACTAGAGTCCGTCGCCCTGTCTTATCTTGTGAAACTGCAGGCCTGAAAACGAAGAGGTAAAGGCGTGAACTACAGAATTAGGCGAAACGGAGATTGGGTGAATGACTAAATAATCATCCACATAACGATAAACATGGAAGATTTGTGTCAACTCTTCAAGGCGTGCTTTAATCTCCTGATCAGTATGAAGGACAAAGATTTTTCTGAGTACCGGGGCGAGGCAGGAGTCAATGCAAACACCTTTCTTTTGCCTAAGAATTTCCTTTCCATGTTCGACAAGTGTATATTGTAGATATAGAGCCAAAAGATTTAGGAAATCCCGTTCAGATACTCTAGATGAGTTCTGAAACTTCTGTCTGTCAGCTACCCAGATGAGCCTGAAAGTTCTGTCTGCGTTGTCTGTCCTTGTCCCTACGTGTTTTTATTTTTCCTTTTATTCTTGTATTTTTACCAACCCGCTCTTTGTTCTTTGACTAAACGTACAACAAGAAAAGTTCAAACAACAAAAATACAGGGCACAAGTCAAGAGCATCTGCTCAATTTCACATGGACTCTGCATGACCTGTCAAAAATATTCCGTCATGCCACTTATTAACCAAAGCTCAGAAATAAGAAAGGTTATCAAATGTTGTGTTTAAAACTATCTAACCTTGAAAGTAACCTTGTAGACCGCTTGGTGCACAATAAATGTTCTCGTGAACTTGTGCTGCCAGATATCTTACGTCATTGTATACCGCATGGTGTATGCAAGCTTTCTCTTTTTTAGAAGGGAAGAAACGATGATAAAATGGTTTAAACAAGCTTCAGGCCTTCTCACACGGGTTACCGATCGTTGAGAAGCGACATTTTAAATAAGGTGAAACTGCGCGTTAGGGCTGTCAGCACATCGAAAGTAAATTGTTTTGCTCCAAGGACTTTAGTATCCCGGATTAGACTTTTGCAGGGAAATACACAGGGTATTTCACGAGACGATGACCAAATCGCATCGCACAAAAAGCAAGGGTACATGTCATATTAACCTCTGCCAAATAGCTTATTTAGAAAAATTATTAAACGTCGACGAGATTCTTGTAACGCTAGGGGGCCAGCACATCAAAATTAACCAAGCTTGATTACTCGTAGTATGAAATACTCATACGTTACCTAGTATATACACAAATATTCCCCATTTTAATGCGAAAGCATTAACTGTCTCATGGAGTGAAGCCGGCGGCGTCTGTAGCAGTTTTCTGTAGCAGCGAAAAACGGCACCTGAATGCCGCATTGGCTGAGCGAAACGGCATTTAAAGTCCCATTGGCTGCGACGCGTCATATCAGATGCTTCGTCACGGAAGTCGGCAGGGCCGCTCAAGGTCAAAGCGGACGCGCCTTGGAAAACATAAAGCACAAAGAAAAGCACAGCAACACAGATGCCTCGTCACGGAAGCCGGCGGTCCACTTGAGGCCAAAGCGGACGCGCCTCAGAAATGAAACACAAAGAAAAGCACAGCAACGTAGATGCATTGTCACGGAAGCCGTGGAGCCGGCGGCGCGCCGCGCCTGCTCAGTGGGGGAGCGTGAAGTCGACCGCCGGAGAGCCGTCTGAAAAAGGAATACGT
>JAZHYW010068813.1:0-19653 GCA_037355805.1 Ixodes ricinus
GCTTTGAAGGGATACTGAACATGAAATTTCCGGCTCGACAAAACAAGACTGGATTGATAGGCGGGATGCACGCAAAACCTCGCATCGTCACCAAGGTACAGCGATATTCCCAACGGATCGCCGTATTTTTGAAAGAGGTACGTGATTGAACACGGCCGATGGAGGCCGACTGATGGAAAGCCACGCCACATCTCTCTGATTCCCTCTCCTCCTCACGCTGTTCCGTCGAGCTGGTGAACCAAAGCGAGGAGGAGAAAACCGAGGGCGCTCCTCCTGCATACTCAAAGCTGTTCCAGGAGTGACTTTGACGTCATAGCCCTCGCTTTACCTCCTCGCCTCTTTCTTTTTCCGGATCATACGGCCGTCCGTCTGAGATATTGATGTATCAGTGATGTTTTGGAGATCGTGAAGCGTCCCTTCATGCGTCCAACGCTGGGGCTTGCGGCCTTTATCTTTGCGAAATCCAAATTTCGGTTCAGCATCCCTCTAAACCGTTTGCGTTCCTTGCGACTCGATGCAACCACCGAGAAATGTTGAGCTGCAGCGACAGCTCTCCCAGCCTTCTTGCCGACGTGCCCGGCCTTCCACGACTGCCCATGTCGGATTAATTTTGCTTTCATCGACGTAAATAAGAGCAATGTCAAATTGTCAAGTTGCATGGTATTGGTTTGGGAATGCGATGACTCCAAGCTTCCATCCATCGTGCTTTCTAAGCACACAAAGGAACTCGCCATTTGCAACTGATGATAAGCGCAGCCACGGCACATCATTGGCCACAAACGCGAATCCAAATATTCGTCGACAGATTGATTGTTGACGTGCTATACGTCCGGAGTGAGCAGTGCTCATAGATGGGTTCGGCTGACGAGCTTGGGTACCGCGGACAGTGAAAAGGCGGAGAGCTTTTTGAAGGAAAGGAGGTACCAAATAGTCAGTATATTTTCAAAATTATGTTATCTAATCATGTAATTACGTATGTAATTGTGTATTAAGGCTATGTATCCTCGTGTACTAGATTTCTTTTAACCCCAAACGATATGCAATTAGTAAAAATCGCAATCCAAAATCCTTTATTCCAGCCGAGAATTCATTTCATGGTCTCTTTAAGAATGAGCTGGCGACTGGCGTGTTTGACAGGCTCCCATTTTAATGCATGCAAAACAGCGGGTTGCTGTGTCCACACACCCGATCCGACCGGACAGAGGCGGCGGTTTTTCATGCAGCACCGGGGAGTAGCGCGCTCGCTGGGGAAGGCATCCATCTCTGGGGCGAAACAATTCGGTAGCAGCGGACTAGAGGTCTTCCATCTTGGGCAGAGGACGGTGCTGCTAGTCTGGTCTTCATCACTGTTCAGGGCGAAAGCGCGCCTGTTCTCGGTTCGTGTTTCTGTCGTACGAGTCACGTTTCGTGTTCGGCCCTCCGGATCATGTTCTTGGTGAGAAAGATTGGTTGCGCGCGCCCGGGGGACTTGCCCTAGCAAATGTTATACGGCGTTTGGTTCTGCAACGCTCCATAACCACGCTATGATACACGACTCTGTTCGCAATGCAAAAAGTTACCTTCATTCTGCGATAGAAGGCGGAACCTACATGGTTCCACGCGGATCTCATGGACAGGAAAAAAGGGGCTTACGCGTCTTAGGATTGTATCAAGTCGTGTTCTTCGTTACACCATTTATGGAAGATGTCCTGTTCCCGTCCTCGTCCTCGCTGTTTTATACTTTCGGTTTTTATATATATATATATATATATATATATATATATATGGAGGGCCACGACTGACGCAAAAAACGTTCTTGTAGCGCCCAGCTACAGAGGTATAAACCGGAAGACAACTCCAGCATCAAGACGTACGTTGGCGGGGCCGACAGTGACCGTGTCCTGCCGATTCCATCAATGAAGGCTCGTGCTTGGCAGAAAGCCCGCTTCTGGGAGAAACTGCCAACAACAAAACAGAGTAGCGCCAACGCAGCGGCGCAACGTTTCCCGCGCGTGCGCGCGCGTGACGCACCGAGTCCTCGACACACGCAAAGTGGAACCATGTATTATGAATGAGTGTGAGCTGCAGAAGAAACTTCCGTTAAAAATACAGTTAGGGCTTAATAAATAATTAAAAAAAAAAATCCGAGGAATACCGTGCACGAAACAGAGCCGTTCGCTTGACAGAACCTTCATCGGACCATTTCTTCTGGGACGTCCGGCTCTGTGTTGTGTATCTGAAAAATTCGCTTGCCTTCAATGATACACTTAAAATACTGTGGGGCTTTACGTGCCAGAGCAACGAAGGGCATCTTGCATTCCCCAGCCAAGGACTGAGGATGGACACAGAGGCGGCTAAAAATTCCACTTAGGCACTTGAAATGCAGACTCATATTATATTAAAAAAGAACTAATTATAGGCTGGGCATTCATTTAAAGTGTCGCCTAATTAAATAAGCCATTCCTCGCGAGAAAATACAGCGTATCGGTGGGAAGGGTGATAAACTCGGGGTATCAAGGGGCACGACGCCACCAGTGACTGATTACTTCCACTGCAAACGTCCCCAATTGGTTTGACCATGATCGAAGTTCAAACATGTAACCTCTTTCTATGCTTATTAATAAATGCCCGTTTCTTTTTCCCGGCGAGATTTCCGATCATTCACGTTGACCTTTCCGAGCGTGTTGGTGCCGCAAGCTATACCTAAAAAAATACGAACATAACAACAATTTTTTTTAATTATCTGATTGCTATGCTATTCGGCCACGAACAGCAACTGGGCGCATTAATCTACTGCATAAAATCCTCACTAAGTCTCGCTCTGAGGTTTTATAATAGGAAATCAAGCGGATAGGTACTGAAAAGATTGAAAGCGATGACTGGACATTACCCTCAAAATTTGTAGCTAAAAAACCTGCGAATTTGTAAAGAAAAAAAAAAGCCGATTTAGAAGTTTTTGAGCGATCGGCGCCAGTGCAGTGACGTCAAAGATTGAGTCGTCCTGTAAATGGAGTTTCCCTCCCGTCTCCGATGAACCGTCCCGACCGGTAGTGTCGTGTTCGCCCGCATCCCGCGATCAACCGCGCTTCTCCGTGCACGCCTCCTATCGCTGTGAGCAGACGACGCTTCACTTTCGAGTCTGAAGTTATTTTAGGGCTCTTTCAGCGATCTCGGATTCTTTGAAACGGTGTGAGGTCGAAGAGAACGCGCACTGGACTTTTGTGAGCGACGTGAGGGGCCACGTGGCACCGGTGCTGCGCGAAAGGCTGCCCCGGCGGAGGCACAACCGAAACTACGCTTCACAGGCCCCGAAGAATGCGTCAGAGAAGGCGGCCCGGCTAGCTGCAATCCCTGCAGGACTACCGGAGGGTTTCGGATTGAAGTCCTTTATTTGTCCTCGACACTTTGTCGACTAGGATTATGAGGTCAGCCCAAGCGTCTCTAGAGCGTCAGGGGTTGCAAGTGGTACCTCGGTTGAGGCGTGGTGTCGTTCCGACGAACTTCCTGCAGCAGGTCACATCATCACGAAGCAAAACGTCCGAGGCTATAGGTAAGTCTATGGAACATGAGCTTCGTCTGATTCCTCGACGCCCCGACCATCCTCACTGCGATAGGCGCCGAGCGCCGCCATGTTTTCCGAGGAAGGATAAAAAGCCAGGAGCTCATGACATCACTTCCTGACTCCGATTTTCGATATTCGACGATATTCGACGTTCGCAATTGCGTTAAAAAAAGGAAAAAACTAAATTTTTTTAGGAATGTTGTTATTAAATATTATAAAACTGTCGCCTACAAAGCTTGTACATTTCATAATCGATTACGTCACAAATAAAAAGAAGCGAGGATGTGAGAAGAGGGAGAGAAGAACGCCAAATATAAACAAAACGCCGCGTGCGAGTTAATTTTTTTTTCGCTTTGTGGTATCTTTTCTGTGTCTATGACTACAACTTGCATCGTTTTAGACAAAAAAAAAAAATATATAGAGACCTTTGGTGTGTCAGTACCCCTTTAATTGTATAAACTCGACCCGAAACAACGTGGCAAACTGTGTCGACCCCTCAGATACTGCCCCGGTTCAAAAGGCTGTGTAATTGGTGATTTCGCCCTCTAACATCAGTTCCACGCGAGCATGACAGCAGCAAAAGAAAAAAAATACAAGTGTTCGTAAAGAAGTGCGCAGAGGCAATGCCTCCGTTACACGCCTCACCACTGGCCTCTTCCAGAGTGTCACCGGCTTCCGGTTTGAAGAGGGTGGAGTTCCTTTCTGCCCCCGACAAGGGGCGGGATCGCGCACACCAAACACAAAGACAAGAAGGTTATAGAACGAGAGAAACGATTAGAAACGAACGGGCGTCAGATCATCTCAGTTTCGGTTTTTGTTTTTTCCTACGCACTGTCGGCTGCTGGAAAGAAGCGTTTGCTGCCGTCTGTCTCGCGTTTACTGGCTGCACTTGAGCAGGACTGGGCGAGGTCCGCCGCCACGTTTGTTCTCGGAAATGCAAATTGGTCTTGACACCTGGGAGGTCTTCACGGGGAGAAGCCGGCAGCGGCCCCGTCGCGACTTGTCCGCCTCGCCGCCGTCTACCGCCAAACTAGTTCACGAGCCCACGGCGCTCGTTTTCTGACACGCGAGCGTGCGGCTGTGTCGCCATCTATCAAGCTGTCGCCACACCGCGCCGTCGTCTGAAAGCGAGGGGCAATGCATCAAAGGGAGGGCTTTTAATCTCTGGGATTGGTAATCCGGGGGCTATGTAGCCCGAGGGGTAGGATAAGACTCGATCGTTGATGCGCTTCCATTCGGATTGACGTCCGGTCGGTCCCGACAAAACAAAAACATGGTGAAACCAAGCTTCTGTGCGTTGATAGAAAGCAAACATGAGGACGTGAAAGAATGTGGAATTATTGAGGTGAGAGTCGCCGTAGCGCCTCTATACTCTGTTCAAGGGTGAACTGGAGTATAGACAGTGCTTGTCGGCCACAGCAAACGAAGCCCTCGGACAGCCGAAATAGAGGAATCCACAAGTAGCGACATGGCGTCTTATACACCCTTCCAATGTTTACAAAATCACAGCCTAGCACGCGCATGTTCATCGCTTAGGAAAGCGAGAAAAGCACGCGCCATGCGCACGAACGCTGAAAATGTCCCAGGCCAAAAACCCTTATCTGGAATGGTCTATAACCGTATATTTCATATGTAACCCGCAGCGTGTCGTGCCTTAAAATTAGTGATCGAGAAGCTTTGAGAGACCACACGCAGGCGCAAACAACAACATTAATCAATATGCACTTAAAAACTGTCGTGAAAAAAAGAACAACAATCTTAACTCACAGCGCTGTTGGTCCGACATGTCAAACGCTCCTGCAGAAACTAAACCAACCAATGCCAGTTCGACCGACGGTTAATGGGACACGGTTGGAGGATATCGGCGCGCGCGACCGGTGGCCAGCGTTTGCTGTCAAAATGGCCCTAAATTTTCCCGAGTACTAACGAGCCAACCGGTTTATTATGCAAACGAGCCGCCGACAATTACGGCCTAAAAAGGGTCGTTTCTAGAAGGGAGGAGGCAGGGGAGAAATGGGGGCCAATAATAAACTCTCAAAGTTCGAGCAACAACAAAAAACAACAAAATAAAACAAAGTGTAATAACCAAGTTCCCCCCCCCCCCCAAAAAAAAAAAAAAAAAGAACACGCGGTTGTTGTCTGCGCGAGCACTGTAATGCCCACACTGAATTGGCAATAAATCAATAATATAATTATTTAGTGGTTAAATAGTAACTCTAAGAGATTATGCTGACGTAAGCATACACACTGCCGCGCACAGAAAACTACACCAGTCGCAGAGTGCTTCATCCTATTTCTGAGATAGTTCTCCTCTTTGCTACGGTAGACCTCGTGAGAAATTAGTGCTATTTTAAACCTTGTTTAAAACCTTTTACACTAATGAGTTGTTTGGGTTTCGCAGCTTGGCTCAAATTGCGCCAAGTTCCTGACACAAAAACCGGTGACTTTGGAGGTCGAGCAGCGTACTTGGTACGTGCCCACGATGTCATCTGGTACACTTAAGGCTCATTCACACTGCCCCATTTTCTTACGTTAAGTTACGTTACGTATAAGTCACCGAAACATTCGTGTCTCGAATGTCGCGTGTCATGCTTTCTCCTTGAACTGGTAGCCTCGCTTAATATGAAGCACAGAGGTCCCGGTGACTTCAACGTAATATTTCGTAACGTAACTTAACGTAAGGAAATGGGGCAGTGTGAACCAGCCTTTAAGGGTCATGAAACGATATCGGGTTGGAAGTTCATGACTTTGCAGAGGCGTACTGGTCCCAGTCTGGCCCAAGTATACCCTCGCACAGAACGACGCTGATTCAGAAGCTTCTTTGTCGCGGTGAAATCGCAAAGACAAAAAGGGGACTATTTCTTTCAGTCTTGCCCCCGCAAAGCTTGATGGCGTAATCAAATACTTTACTAGGTGGAATACATTCCACTCCGCTCATTTGCATTAGACAGAACGCCTACAGCGCCGAATCCAGCCCTGACGGAGGGGAGGTCCGCGTCAGTCCACGCGCATGTGCACGTGGATGTTCGCGGCGGCCGCGGCGGTGTCGTCTCCGATTCCACCTAAAGCCCCTTCATGTTTCAAAAGTAGCGCAAGGTGCGTCGATGCACGAGGCACGTGCAACGTGCAGCCCTTGGGAAGATCATGGCGGCACAGCGCAGCAAAGTATTTGGCGCAGCACTGAGCTAGATTTTAGACGCCATGTTCTTCCTAGAAGTGGCGCGCGGCACGTGTCTCGAGCATTTCCACAACAATAAATTTGGTATGTAGAACAACCATCATCATCATCATCATCATTTACCGCCCGAT
This sequence comes from Ixodes ricinus, assembly GCA_037355805.1. Taxonomy (NCBI): domain Eukaryota; kingdom Metazoa; phylum Arthropoda; class Arachnida; order Ixodida; family Ixodidae; genus Ixodes; species Ixodes ricinus. The sequence continues at coordinate 6,851 of JAZHYW010068813.1, forward strand.
AGCCGAGACCTCCCCGACGATAGATGGCTCTCGCCAAGCCCAGAAAACCTGTCCGCGCCGAGGCTATTGTATTTGAGAGGAGTGGAATGTATTCCCCCTAGTAAAGTATTTGGCGTAATCGTGGGATCGAAACCCCCTGTCTGAGTACAGCTCATGGATTGGACACGAGAACTGCGTGAGCACTCGACTTAGGCTCGTAAAAATCGATGCCGTGGACAGTCGGGTAGTGAGTCGTGTCCACGGTGGAAGAAACACATTTAGGTGATGCCACTGGCCGCTTTTCCCGCGGGGAGCGACCGAACAGATCGCGTTCGGAGCTAGCCTCGAACCAGGGGTAGTTAATTCCGCGCCACCGCGGAGGGCGCTGCGGTATGAGGTCCCTCCTCGGCGGCCACGGTGTCGGCGGCGTAGCGTGCTCGCCTTTTTCGCAATATGGTGGTGTGGTGGTGTGCGACCAGTGGCTGGCCTCGTGTTTTGCTTTGGTGCTGTGTCGATCACAGGTGCCACCATCGTGCACGAAGGTGAGCCTTAACCCGAAAAAGAAGAAGGAAGAGAACACAGATTTACGACGACTTGGTGGCGGCGTGGCGGCGGTGAGGTGCAACAAGAAGCGGTGAGCGAGAGAATGCGGGACCACCGCTGGGAGAAACAACCGGAGCGGTCGGTTTGGGAGGGACCCCATACTTCGGCGCCATCTATCCCCGTGGAAGTGAAACGCAAGGTGCCGTGTCGGACAGAGAGTCATCACCTAAATGTGTTTCTTCCACCGTGGTCGTATCCAACCACTGCGGTGATGAGAATAGTCGAACTCTAAAGGCCGGTTCAGACACTTGCGTTTGAGTGCGTTTGACTGCGTTGCGGCGAGAACCGAAAGCGTAGTCACCGGCACATCTGTGCTTCGTATGAAGCGTGGAATCCAATTCAAGGAATCTTCTTGGCACGCGATATAGTGCAGCAGGGATGTCCTGGTGTCTCGCTGCCGCTAACGCAGTCAAACGCAGCTGTGTGAACCGGGCTTGAAGCCTTGTTCAGACAGTTGCGTTTGACCTGCGTTGCAGCCGCGAGAAACCCCGTTGCTTATATCGCGTGTTAAGATGATTCCTTGAATTGAATTCCACGCTTCATTCGAAGCACAGATGTGCCGGTGACTCGCTTTCGGTTCTCGACACAACGCAGTCAAATGCACTCAAACGCATCACGTCTGAACCGCCTTTTACAATGCCTGAAGCTCAGCACGCGTTTTCTACCTTGCCAATCCCAGCGCGTGGATATGATTAACGTTGGCGGCATAGGATAGGCACGAGGCCACGTGGCCGCTTGTTCTGGCTCCGAGTTGAGGGGATGAACGATGCTCATATTTTCGAACTTTTTTGACGACCGCCATTGCCTACAAAGAAAAACTAAGGCAAATTTGTTCAGTTCTTAACGTTAGGGAGTGATTCTAAGTAGTATTTAGCGAAAGTGGAAAAATCGTTTCATGCGCCTGAGTATGACCGACTGTGTTACGACCGCTTATGACAGCTTGCTATGAGATTGTTGGTTTGCCAACCGAGGGCCGCGGGCGCAACGCGTCGTAGTGGAACGCAAGAAGTGGAAACGCCTCCGCCTTCAGCTTCCCCGCAAAACACGCACCGAGCTGATCACAGCTTTCGACGGGGAGATCCAGGCGAATGACCGGGCTCAGGTGACGTTTTCAACGGAATCGAATTTGCGCTGGGACTCTGGGCAAGGCGTTTCACATGCTCAGTATCCCAGGGCAGGTCACATGCGGCAAAACGTTCTCCGGGGCCTTGTCATTCGCAAGGCTCACAGTGATGATTCCAGTAAACCGCTTCTTTCCGGGTTCCGTCGGGACTGGAAAATACGTAAAACTTAGTGTAAGAACGCCTTTAGAGCGCAGCTCTTAGGCGCCCGTTTCCGGCTTGAGCGGCGTCGGCGTCGCCGTAGGCGTAACCTTAAGGTCACGTGACCCCCCCCTCCCCGAGATCACGTGACCCCCCCCCCCCTGTCACGTGACCCCCGTGAGGGGAGGAAGAGAAAGGAGGGGTATACCCTGCCCTCAGTACCCTTCCTTCCTCCTCCTCAAGAGCTGCGCTCCAATTCGGCGTTACAGGAAGTTGTAAACGGCTTTCATTTTTATTCTTCTTTTTTTGTGCCTAGCGTTACCGTTTTACTGTTAGCGTTACCGCTATGTCGAGCCCAGGCCGGAAATGTAGTGAAGAAAACGTTGTACCCAACTCTCGTGTTATACCGCGCTGCCGAGAAACAAAAACAGTGTTGGTGATATTGAGAGTCAACCGCTGCGCGGCTCGTTTCGGTATGTTCCCGGCCCGGTTCCAGTGGCGGTAGCGATTACGGTATAAACGGTAACGCTGCGCTGAAATGTACTATAAGACCGTTTTCGTATATATTGTTGCTGGCTCTTACGTACGCAATACGCAGTAGTATAGCGTACGCTAAAAACGACCTGCTCAGACCGATTTCAGTTGTGCGTCACGTTTCCGAGTGAACATCTCACATGATCTTCTTGATCCAATTTGCCAGAGCGGTAGAATTCCGCGTGCTTATAGCGCCACCATGATCCTCGAAAGAAATATTGAAAATAAAAACGTTTCCAATCATTTTATTTCAAATTAAACCTAGCCGCAGCTGCTTGGTCAAGCGCGCTTTTCTGCGGGGTACGGAGGCTACGAGCACGAGTACGTAGCCAAATTCGATCACGAAGCCTCCGTCAATCGTCCCGTGGAAACGGCACCTTTTATTAATGCTGTCACGGGAAGAAATCCATGACCTACTGATGTCCAGCGCACAGCGACAACTTCGGCGATTTTTTTACAGCGGAGCTGTTAAGGGCTAGTTTTTCCAGGATCGTGTCCCCACAAAGAAATGCAGACAACGAACTCTGGACACCTACCGCCATCTATGAGCGACGGCGGCAAGCCACGTATCTGGTTGCCGCCGTCGCTCATAGATGGCGACAGCTTTCCAGCCTGGCTTGCCGACTTGCGGTCGGCCATTACATTGCATTGTACAGCTCCGCTGGTCTTCCTTCTTCACCATGAGTGGAACGGCTGAACGTTTCTTGAAAAGTCGTTCGTCCTTCGGCGATGAACTGCGCGAGAGGCTTAGCGTTGAGCAGATCGCAGGGTTCACGTGCACTGCGAGCGGTGAACATTTTCACTATGCACTCCTTCAGCTGCACGGCGATCTGGCTCGACCGCGGTATTTCCCGGGAAGAACTGCCGAGCTGAATTAACACCACGGAATTTCACGTAGCACTGGACTTCGCGAACTCTACGTTGCCCTTGATGCGTCAGTCGAGGTAACCGCCATCTTGAAACTGGCGCTCTCACTGGGACCTAGAACTCTCGAGAGCTTCACGCAAAACCCGCAACGCAAAATCCCCAGGGTTGCGTGAATCCGCCGTACGCTAGCCCTTCTATTGCGTTCTGTGCATGCGCACTCCTGACCCGCGATTTCTTCAAAGCTTTAGCATACGGGTCCACTAAAACTGTCTACTATCAGCCAGAATAGCCGTTCTCCGCGAATGTACATTCATCCCTGTGCCGCGTATCAAAGCAACCAAGCCCGCCCCGGCTAGCGTATGCGCCCCCTCGCCGAAAGACACGAACCCAAATATTTGAAAGCAGAAGCACGCCGCTTGAAAACGCTTAATTGAAAGCCGTAACTGGGTTGGCAATCGGCAAGAAAGTGCCCAGAATCCCGACGAAACCAACATTGCGGGCACGCTCGCGCAGCCGTCCCGTATCAGAATAGATTGATCACACAGCCAGTTTCATTTACGCCACCGCTGCCGCCATGCATCGTGGGGGCTGTATACAGCCTTTCAGCACGCGAAGACCGTCAGCGGCGCGACAACGCGCCGCTGACGGTCTTCGCGAGCAGAGCACGAGGTGGCACGAGCTGTCTCGTGAACTGGCGCCTGCCTCCTGCGAACTACAGTTATGGCGGCGTCACGCATGCGTAGCACGCTTAGTGAAATCGGTCTATTGACGCCCTCCGTTTCCATTAAACGGGACATCTTCCATTCGGGTTCATTTCGTAATAACCGACGCCAGTACAGGGACTCACCTAACGCAACAAAAAACTGGAATGATTTTTTTTTTTTTCAGTATTGTAGAAGTTGTTGCTGTTTTCACCCGAAAGAGTTAAGAGCTAAGGTGTTTGCGGTGAGGAGGATAGTCAGCAGAGTGCGCAGAAATGAGGCGGCGAGCTGGGGCCTTGTACACCCACACGAAAACGAACGGGTTGCCCAGAACGCGGACTTCAAAGAGGAGCCGCTCTGCGCAGCTACACCAGGCAATCTTTCTCGAAGATGGTGAGTCGAGAAGCGGCGCTCAGCGGGGAGGCAATAATTAAACCGTGGCACCTCTCCGCCCCCTCCCTCTCTCTCTGTCTCTCTCCACCAGACAAACACACGCGCGTTGTAAAGGTTGCCAACCCCGCTTAAGTGCGGGCTACGTTGGGGTTTACGAGCATATATCACCTCGCGGATGCTTGTGCTCAGACTACTCCCGATAGAAAATCTATAGCTATAACTATAGTTAATAAGAGAAAGACCCCGCGTCAATTGGAACATTTGTTCTTTTCCTTTTTCGATAACAGCGCCATCGATCGCTAGAAAAGTCAATAAAGCTATTGCTTGTCCAAATTGCGAATGTGTAAGTTTGACCGAACCGGCGGGCGATATATCGGCCTATACGAACGACAGTCGTGAAATGTCGAGTGTGGAACGCAGTCACCCTAATATTAATCTGGGGGTGAATTACGCCTATGTTCAGTTTTACTTTTCGGATTGTTACAATAATGTAGTATCATCATCTTATTATTAACTGATTCTGATATACCGACAAGCAAATTTGTTCATTCGTTAAACAACTCCTGGGTGAAGAGCGTCATTTCTAAAAGTCAGAGGCGCTTATAGTAAGTAACAGGCTAAGGACCCAGTACATGCTCTGCCTCGAGTCCGAACTCCCTGCCTTTGAAACCAACGTTACTAGATCAGCTCAGGTACGGAACTGCCCATAGACGCTGCTTCCACAAACAGTACCCCCCCCCCCTCTTCCCCCTTTCCGCCCCACGGCTCGCCTCCCTCGTTCGACGACCCACCGTTTAACTTGGTAACGGCAGTGGAATACATATGTTTCGAAGCAGAGCGTCTAGATGGCGTTTACCGTACTCTATGGAATACACAGTTTTGAAACAAAAATCTAGATGACGCTTCAAACGACGGGAGGCTAAAGGTTCTACGGGAGGCGGACTAGAGGGAGTGAGGGGGAGTCGCCGACGCTTGCGAGATCCAAAGTCCCTGAGAGCGACCGATAACCACCGTTCGCGCGGAGCCCGAGATAAACATCCATACCCCGCTTCGCGCGTAACCTTAGCGCCCCGTACCCGAGGCGCCTTTCTTCTACTGCGTTTCATCTTTAATCAACGAGACCTCAGCCTTCAGCCTGACTCCGGCACGAAAGGTTGACTGTGTGTTGTCTTCGTCAAAATAATGTAAAACGAAACATAAGGCACCCAAGGCGACGTACGAAGACCAACTCGTACAGATCAATTCTCTGTTGCCTGCTCTATACCCCTGAAGTTTCGTTTTCAGGGTGTACTGAACCTGTCTGATGCAACTATTCGAGTGTCACGTTTGACTAACGGTGCTTTCGGAAAACTTCTTTTTTTCCTTAATTTTGAGCTTTTCCTCGAAATCTAAAGGGTTGGGTAGACGGAAGCTACAGAGAACTAGAAGTAGTGGGGAAAAAAAGCAGCGGCAGTGACCCATCGGCCGTGTGAAACCAATGGTGTTGAAAGCCGCGAGTGGCGCTGGTGTCAGAAATTCCAATGAGCTCGTACTGTGCCCTACTGCCCTGCTGTGCCCAATAAAAATTAAAAAAAATGAACATTTGGTACAGGCTCGTGGCTCGTGGTTGTCGAATGCGAGCGAAACGAGGCGATGCTCGGGAAAAGAGCGCTAGCGCCACCTGGTAGGTTCAACACGATGTGCCTCACGCGAAGGCCGCCGCTTTTTCCACTACTCGATGTTTCTAGTTCACTGACGGCCGTAGCTGTGTACTCTGCGATCAAGCGAGTGCTGGCAGCGAGCGTTCACCAGATTCCTTTCGCACCGCCAAGACTGTTCATGGCAGACGATAAGTTCGTTTACCCACACCTCGAGCTGATGACGACTTCTGAATACTTTCTATTAGTAGCGAGAGGTTGTTGTGGCGCCCTCCTATGGTTCCCTCTCGTGACGTCATTACCTTGCGAACAAGAAGTTCGATGGTGTTTGCAATTAGCATGGTGGAAGCTTGAACTCATTGCGCTCTCAAAGCAACACTGCCAACACCGTCAAAAGTAAAGGTCTTCCATTGCTCTTATTTCCGTCGATGAAAAATCCTTTGCTGACGTCATAGTCAGCACTCGGCCAATCGTGGCAGGCCGACCACAGCGACGCCTTCGATCGCGTACATCACCACTAGTCCTCGGCACGAGGAGAACGAGAGGGTGTCTCTTTCGGAGGCCAGCACGCGCTAGTTGCCTTTGTCGTGCTTTGGCCGGGCGTGCACGCTCAAAGCCCACGAGACGCCTGAGTGTTGTCCGAGGTAGGAAGCTGGCCCTGGCGGCGAGACAACTGAAGTCCCTCCCTGCCGTTCTCACCCTCTGAGTGGCTATAGAAGCGACTACAGTCAAAACGGAAACCACACAACCCCCCCCCCCCCCCCCCCCCAAATAGGCAACAAAGTTTGCAAGACACAAGGACCTCACATAGGAAACAACGCGGGCCCATTGGCGTTTCTACCAAACGTCGAAAGCGCAACAACAAAGGAAACGAGATCTCTAACGTCACCGTCCACGACCGCCCTTGAAGTCGACAGGAAACGGCAAGGAAAGAAACCACAACCTCGGAATGTATCAATCTGTAGAACACTTGTCCGCCACGATTGAAACAAAAGAATCAAGCGGAGGAATATTGAAAGTAAACGGTCATCCGCGGACGGACAGACGATGAACCAGGTCGGTCGAGCTGGAGACAATGGAGAAATCAGTCGAAGCGAATCCCAACAAAAAAGAGCGCCAGAGAGGAAAGCACCGCGCCGCCCACGTGACTAAGGGGTCACGTGGTCTCAGTGGCCCCGGGTGTGTGTAAGAAGAGTGAGGCGCCATTAGCCCGGTTTCACCGGAGAAGCCGCGGCCGCTCTTGCTCGCTTCTTGGGAGGGGGAGGTTTCTTTTCAAAGAGGCCACCCCGCACGCCGAGTCCAGAAACAATGGGCCCATCGAGAAGAGCGGCGGGGCATAAATAATTCCTGGGACGCTCAGTGATTCTTCTTCTACATAAGGCGGCCTTGTTCGCCGCCGCATCAAAATAGAGATATCGCCGCGCGCTCTTTCCTCCGTCAGAGTGAGGCGGCAAAGCGTGACGCGATCAATTTGGCACGAGCCTCACATACGGTCTCGGTTGCTCTATAAAGGGATCCTTACGTGCCGTCCTTTGCCAGAACGTGTAAAAATTTAATCAGGCTGCCCAATGTCGAAGGAAAACGGCATGCCCCGAGCAGAGAAGGCGAGCAGCAGCCGGGCTGCTGTTGTACGGCGTTGGGATTGCCACGTTTGAGTTTATGAAGACAACTTTGGTCGAATATTGATGTATGCTGCGACTAATTTGCGCGGCATACCTCTTTTCAGCGCGGTCAGGTGTAGCTGTTGCCTTTTCTAATGAGTAAAATTGTTCGTAAGCACTGCTTACTGTTTCGAAAACTTCTGAACTTGACGTGCTCAGTTTAAAAGCACAAAAAAAAAAAAAGCAGTACAGGAGGATACATTTTCCAAATGTGCCCACGTGCGTTTGCCCCCCCCCCCCCCCCTCCCTCTCCCCCGAGCTCAACCAATGGCGGCTGCAGCTCGGTTCGGCTCGTCATCGAGCGTTCTCTACGCGTTCTCGATGTTGTCCCGTGATTGGCATGCCCCTACTTTGCGTTTCGGATGCGCCAAAGACGCATTTTAGAACGCTTGCTCGCCGTATAGTCAAGAGTTAAGAATGCGCCAGAAGCTTAAAGCCCCCTTCATGTTATCGAAAGTAGCGCAAGGTGCGTCGATGCACGAGGCGCGCAACGCGTGCGTGCCCTTGCGAAGATCATCGCGGCAGAGTGCAGGACCGAGCTGGGATTTCAGACCCCATGTTCTTCCCAGAAGGCAGCGCGCGGCACGTGTCTCGAGCATTTTGCACAACCATGAATGGCGCCACTTTTCCCAGGATAGAGGGGCTGGGTTTTGGCTAGAAGCTCAGCCTCCAGCGCTAGCGTTCTACCTTCTGTACAGTGAGTGCCTGGAGAGCGTCTCCGACCGGTAGGTGGCTTAGCGTCCCATAGGGGACGCTGGAACTGCAACCATCGGCGGAATATATACTCCGCCAATGGATCCAGCAGTGGTCCCGGAAAGCGGCAGCACATTGGCGACGCTCGCCGTGTGCCGGAATGTCACGCTGTTGGATGTCGCGGTCCTGGCGGGTGGTCGTAGAAACACCGGCGAAAAGCACGAGCGAACGCGAGTATCGCTGTCGTCACGGCGTCCCAACTGGCTGTTGTAGCTTCCGTGGACTGTCAAGCCGGAGAGGGATCCTCGCGCGCAGAACAGGCGTCTTCCGCATCCACCATCGCTGCTGGGACACCGCCAGGATCGCGGTCGGCGACAGCATGACATTTCGATGACGATCATCGGGTCGAAATCGAAGGACCACTTCCTGGGAAGCGCTGAACACACCATTCGCGGACGCGCGAGGCACCACCCCTTCGGTAACGCTTGAAGCGGTCTCGCGAGCACGCCCAGCCAAAGCCCGACGGAAGGCAAGGAGACGCGTGCTGGAAGCGGAGCTTCTGGAGCATTCCTCGTATCTGACTCACGTCTGCTGGAACTATTGGCGACGTGCGACCGAAAGCGTCGCTGTGGTCGGCCTTCCACGTATCATTACCGAACGCTGACTACGACGCCGAAAGGATTTATCATCGACGGAAATAAGAGGAATGAAAGAACTTCAATTTTGACGGTGTGTTGGCAGTGCTGCTTGAGAGCGCAATGATTTCCTGCGCTTCCACCATGCTATTTACAAATACTATCGAACTTGCTGTTCGCAAGGTAATGTGACGTCACAAGAGTGAACCAACAGGAGGGCGCCACAAAAACATCTCGCCGCTAATATGGGTCGCCATCGTGGTGATCCAACTCGATGGTGAAACCAGGAATAAAAAGTTCTTGGTTTGCCCTTGCCCGTGGTTACGTAGCGCTTCAGGCAAAATGATGCTCTAACTGAGGTACTCAACTGAAGGTACCGCACACTAAACGTACGTTTCAGCAACATGAAAGCTGCGAATCGGCGGACCCAATCAAGCAGCGCCAAAGGTGCACCGTCATGGCAGTTTTGTCTTTTTGCGCTTGCTATCACCGGTTGGGTCAATCACGCACAGCTAAGTGCGGCGTGATCCTGCGCCATTTTTATGCGTGACTTGTTTAGTTGTGAGACAAACGCACAAATACAACAAATGCCGCATTCATTCTTTTTTTGCGTTGCTTGGTTGTTTACGTTGGATCACGGCATGCGGGTCGAACGTAACGTGAAACGAAGTGTACTTGATCAATCAAAAGATGCAAAATACTCTTACCAAGAAGTTCGGTGCTGGAATGTAATTCTGCCACGGTGGGTAATCTTATCATGAACCCGGATTTGTCCGCAGTGTTATTGTGGCGTTATTGCCTTTTCCTTTTTGCGCGAGGCAGCACGTTGGTGTGACCGGCCTCAATCCCGGCTCCAAAATATGCCAATGTCATCAAAAGCGAGAGTTACGGCGAGTTACGGGTGCGACGGATTCGTCACAGCACGACGCCCCATGACTGACACCGAGATACCGACCGTTGAGGGTGAAATATTCTCGGCGCAGCTCGAAGCTACGCTTATTTCCATAATCCTGTCAGCTACGCGCAGTGGGTAACAAGCGGTACGTGCGAGGCAAAGGCTCTGCGCCTCTCTCTACTTCTCCCACTCCTGAAACCGTTTGTTTGTTTGTTTGTTTTTTGTTTGTTTTTTTTCTTTCTTTTTCTTTCCGTGTCTGCACGCCAAAAGACGTGGCAAGCGTCTACTTGTCAACGGGGCGATTAGCCATACACCGCCGGTGCGCTAACCTCACCGACTGACGATGAAGTAACTGCAGCGCTACCGTGAAGCTTCTGAGAATTGTCTGAAACAGAGGCGTGGGTGCGGTCATGGTTTGACCATTTATTGCTTTTGGCCTCGAAATCATCTCTATAGAAGTCGCCACAGCTGGGTCAACAGTAAGGACTTGTTTCTTTGGTGTTTTTTTTATAGATCATGAAACGTTTTGCAGGTGCTCACACCGCAGAAGACAGCGCTGTTCTCAGATTCGCCAGAGAAAAAGACAGGAGCACGAGCTCATTTAGCTTGGGAAGATGGTTTCAGACAGATGCTGCTCCACACTACTTTCCCTAACCTTGAGCCCGCGCCAGTCGGCCATTACAATGTCGCTCTTCATCGCAGCGGGCGACGGGCGAATCATCTGGCAAGTATGAGTGGTACCCAATCAGTTGTCTATCTAACTACGAAAAACGCTTTGGAGGAAAAAGAAAACAAAACCCCACATTTTTAACACAGTAGATTCAAACTCGACACGCTCGTCGTTGTCGGTAGTATATCTCTACCGAAGTAATAAGGTTGACGGCTGCAGTCTGTTCCCCCTAACGATAACTATCATTTACATCTTCCTATTTCGTCTCCCGGTTACGTGAAGCTCTGAACCCGAATTCACAGACAGATATGATGTCACTACTCTGCTTTGTTCGAATGCACAACTTTTGTGACATCAGGGAAAGGGCGGAACATTCGCCTTCGGCATTCTTTTTTCAAGATTGATGTCCGCGAGGCCAAAGCTCCACCTGGTGCCCAAATGCGTCGCAGTGCATTGTGAACTAAGAAAATCGTCTCCTGCTCGCCCCCCACGCCTGTATTTTATTTTATTATTTTATTTATTTTTTTTTTTAAACGAGGAGCTCTAATTGGGTTGGGAACACAACGCTTCTGAGGCTGCCACCGGCCTCTTCATCAGGGGTCTGTCAAACCGAACAGATCTCTGCCAGAATGGTCAGCGCCTCTTACTGATGCATTCACTCAGACACAGGTTCTCACGTTGCAACACACAGACTAAACACGCGGCGGCGCACGAACGCCTCTAGGGACCTCTATCTTCCGAAGCAGATCACCGCGTCCGAACATGAACCGTACACAGAGCAAGATTTCTATCCTCTTCCTTTCAACTCCCTTGACTAGATTCCTCCGCCTCGAAAGTCCTGGCGAGCATGCACTCCTGGAGGCGCTGGAGTCGCTTGTCCGCCAGTTTGAGTCAGCTTCGTCATGGCCCTCTTGAGCTCGCTGTAGAGCAGGGCACTCTTGCTTCCGGGGCGTCTCTGGAGAAGCACCGGGACAGAGACAAGGGGGAGCCCTCATGTCGCCGCAACAACTGGGCTAAAGAGAGGCAGCTAGGGACGTCCGAGAGCAACGCGGGGCAAGGATACTCGACGAGGAGGTCGTCACAGATTCCTCAAATGTACACTCCCAAAAAGGCGGCCCACTTTCCCGCACAACACTGGAGAGCCAATCGCGTGAGGCAGCTCGGCTTAACGACGATGCGAACAGGCGACTAAAAAAAATGCAGTCTGAGTTGCACATTAAGCAATGCAAAACGCCACGCTTGCATTGCTTAATGTCACAACTCAGACTGCGTTTTTTATTCAGCGTTTCGGCATCGTCATTCGCTGAGCTGCCTCCGTGAGTTGTGCATTTGCCCGTGCTATTGTATGTGAGAACAGACGCACAGACTTTACGAGTGTAGCGATGAACTCAAGCGCAGTGCACGTAATCGCTTTAAAAGCAGGCAGCCCATTTCAATAACCCTCGGAGAGTTAATCAGCGCAGCTCAGCGAGAAGAGCGAACTGACGATGCCGAAGATGTTTAGATTGCAGATCACATTAAGCAATGCAAAACGTCACGCTTGCATTGCTTAATGTCACAACTCAGACCGCGTTTTTTGATCTAAACATAAGTTTCGGCATCGTCATTCTGAGCTTGCCTCCGTAAGTTGCGGTGATTAGCTCTCCGAGTGTTGTGCGGGAAAGTAGGCCGTACGGACTTTTTTTTTAGAGTGAGTCTCAATACACTTAGAAAACAAAAAGCAAAAAACCGTGGGATTTCACTTTCCTGGCAGAACACCCAGAGACAGCCAATCCACGGCGAACAAAAGCGAAGAATCCTCAGCCAATGACGAAGCTCAGAACAGAGCACATATTATTATTTTTTTTTTTGTTTGTCTAATCGCATTCAAAGTTTCGCTCGTTGACTGGGATTTTTTTTTTTATCATTAACTGTGATTGGCTGTCACATACCGTTCTGCCAAAAAAAGAAGGTACAAACAGCGCATGCTCAGAACTATGGTGATTGAGAGCTTAAGAAAACGCTGGGCTATCTGTGTTCCGCGGATCCTTCCTTCGGGTGATCGGCTCTTTGGCGTTCCTGTCGGCTAATGTCGAAATCTCATCGGCTGCGGAGTGACTATGAAGATACTCGGGACTCGGGTTCGAGATGCACGATTTTTGTGACATCAAGGAAAAGGGCGGAACATTCGTCAGCAGCCTTTTTTTTTCCAAGATTGATGTCCGCAAGACCCAATCTCCGCCTCTCAGTGATTATGCGGCCAGAAACTGAGGGAGAAGGGAGGAAACGAGAGC
>JAZHYW010068814.1:0-19147 GCA_037355805.1 Ixodes ricinus
TAAACCGTTTGCGTTCCTTGCGACTGATGCAACCACCGAGAAATGTTGAGCTATAGCGACAGCTCTCCCAGCCTTCTTGCCGACGTGCCCGGCCTTCCACGACTGCCCATGTCGGATTAATTTTGCTTTCATCGACGTAAATAAGAGCAATGTCAAATTGTCAAGTTGCATGGTGTTGGTTTGGGAATGCGATGACTCCAAGCTTCCATCCATCGTGCTTTCTAAGCACACAAAGGAACTCGCCATTTGCAACTGATGATAAGCGCAGCCACGGCACATCATTGGCCACAAACGCGAATCCAAATATTCGTCGACAGATTGATTGTTGACTAGCGCATACGTCCGAGTGAGCAGTGCTCATAGATGGGTTCGGCTGACGAGCTTGGGTACCGCGGACAGTGAAAAAGGCGGAGAGCTTTTTGAAGGAAAGGAGGTACCAAATAGTCAGTATATTTTCAAAATTATGTTATCTAATCATGTAATTACGTATGTAATTGTGTATTAAGGCTATGTATCCTCGTGTACTAGTTTTCTTTTAACCCCCAAACGATATGCAATTAGTAAAAATCGCAATCCAAAATCCTTTATTCCAGCCGAGAATTCATTTCATGGTCTCTTTAAGAATGAGCTGGCGACTGGCGTGTTTGACAGGCTCCCATTTTAATGCATTCAAAACAGCGGGTTGCTGTGTCCACACACCCGATCCGACCGGACGGAGGTGGGCGGTTTTTCATGCAGCACCGGGGAGTAGCGCGCTCGCTGGGGAAGGCATCCATCTCTGGGGCGAAACAATTCGGTAGCAGCGGACTAGAGGTCTTCCATCTTGGGCAGAGGACAGTGCTGCCAGTCTGGTCCTTCATCACTGTTCAGGGCGAAAGCGCGCCTGTTCTCGGTTCGCGTTTCTGTCGTACGAGTCACGTTTCGTGTTCGGCCCTCCGGATCATGTTCTTGGTGAGAAAGATTGGTTGCGCGCGCCCGGGGCGACTTGCCCTAGCAAATGTTATACGGCGTTTGGCTCTGCAACGCTCCATAACCACGCTATGATACACGACTCTGTTCGCAATGCAAAAAGTTACCTTCATTCTGCGATAGAAGGCGGAACGTACATGGTTCCACGCGGATCTCATGGACAGGAAAAAAAAAAGGGGCTTACGCGTCTTAGGATTGTATCAAGTCGTGTTCTTCGTTACACCATTTATGGAAGATGTCCTGTTCCCGTCCTCGTCCTCGCTGTTTTATACTTTCGGTTTTTATATATATATATATATATATATATATATATATATGGAGGGCCACGACTGACGCAAAAAACGTTCTTGTAGCTTGCCAGCTACAGAGGTATAAACCGGAAGACAACTCCAGCATCAAGACGTACGTTGGCGGGGCCGTCAGTGACCGTGTCCTGCCGATTCCATCAATGAAGGCTCGTGTTAGCAGAAAGCCCGCTTCTGGGAGAAACTGCCAACAACAAAACAGAGTAAGCGGCCAACGCAGCGGCGCAACGTTCCCCGCGCGTGCGCGCGCGTGACGCACCGAGCCTCGACACACGCAAAGTGGAACCATGTATTATGAATGAGTGTGAGCTGCAGAAGAAACTTCCGTTAAAAATACAAGTAGGGCTTAATAAATAATTAATAAAAAAAATCCGAGGAATACCGTGCACTAAACAGAGCCGTTCGCTTGACAGAACCTTCATCGGACCATTTCTTCTGGGACGTCCGGCTCTGTGTTGTGTATCTGAAAAATTCGCTTGCCTTCAATGATACACTTAAAATACTGTGGGGCTTTACGTGCCAGAGCAACGAAGGGCATCTTGCATGCCCCAGCCAAGGACTGAGGATGGACACAGAGGCGGCTAAAAATTCCACTTAGGCACTTGAAATGCAGACTCATATTATATTAAAAAAGAACTAATTATAGGCTGGCATTCGATTTAAAGTGTCGCCTAATTAAATAAGCCATTCCTCGCGAGAAAATGCAGCGTATCGGTGGGAAGGGTGATAAACTCGGGGTATCGAAGGGGCACGACGCCACCAGCGACTGATTACTTCCTACTACGAAACGTCCCCAATTGGTTTGACCATGATCGAAGTTCAAACATGTAACCTCTTTCTATGCTTATTAATAAATGCCCGTTTCTTTTTCCCGGCGAGATTTCCGATCATTCACGTTGACCTTTCCGAGCGTGTTGGTGCCGCAAGCTATACCTAAAAAAATACGAACATAACAACAATTTTTTTTAATTATCTGATTGCTATGCTATTCGGCCACGAACAGCAACTGGGCGCATTAATCTACTGCATAAAATCCCTCACTAAGTCTCGCTCTGAGGTTTTATAATAGGAAATCAAGCGGATAGGTACTGAAAAGATTGAAAGCGATGACTGGACATTACCCTCAAAATTCGAAGCTTGAGAACTCAGTATTTGTGAAGTAAAAAAACAATTTCCAAAAGCCGAATTTGAAGTTCCCGCAGCGATCGGCGCCAGTGCAGTGACGTCAAAGATTGAGTCGTCCTGTAACTCGAGTTTCTCTCCCGCCTCCAGAACCGTCCCGACCGGAAGTGTCGTGTTCGCCCGCATACGCGATCAACCGCGCTTCTCCGTGCACGCCGCCTATCGCTGTGAGCAGACGACGCTTCACTTTCGAGTTTGAAGTTCTTTTAGGGCCCTTTCAGCGATCTCAAATTCTTTGAAACGGTGTGAGGTCGAAGAGAACGCGCAGTGGACTTTTGTGAGTGACGTGAGGGGCCATGTCGCGCCGGTGCTGCGTGAAAGGCTGCCCGCGGCAGAGTCACAACCGAAAGTACGCTGCACAGGTTCCCGAAGAATGCGTCAGAGAAGGCGGCCTGGCTAGCTGCAATTCCTGAAGGACTACTGGAGGGTTTCGGATCGAAGTCCTTTATTTGTTCTCGACACTTTGTCGACGAGGATTATGAGGTCAGCCCAAGCGTCTCTAGAGCGTTGGGGGTTCAAATGGTACCTCGGTTGAGGCGTGGTGTCGTTCCGACGAACTTGCCGCAGCAGGTCACATCGCACGAAGCAAAACGTCCAAGGCTAGAGGTAAGTCTACCAAACATAGAGAACTTCGTCCGATTCCCCGACTCCCTGATCATCCTCACTGCTATAGGCGCCGAGCGCCGCCATGTTTTCCGAGGAAGGATAAAAAGCCAGGAGGCTGACATCACTTCCGGACTCCGATTTTCGATATTTCAAAACGATAGTCGACGTTCGCAATTGCGTTAAAAAAGAAAAACAAATGTTTTACGAATGCCGTTATTAAATATTATAAAAATGTCGCTTACAAAGCTTCTACATTTCATAATCGATTACGTCACAAATAAAAAGAAGCGAGGATGTGAGAAGAGGGAGAGAAGAACGCCAAATATAAACAAAACGCCGCGTGCGAGTTAATTTTTTTTTCGCTTTGTGGTATCTTTTCTGTGTCTATGACTACAACTTGCATCGTTTTAGACAAAAAAAAATATATAGAGACCTTTGGTGTGTCAGTACCCCTTTAATTGTATAAACTCGACCCGAAACAACGTGGCAAACTGTGTCGACCCCTCAGATACTGCCCCGGTTCAAAACGGCTGTGTAATTGGTGATTTTGCCCTCTAACATCAGTTCCACGCGAGCATGACAGCAGCAAAAGAAAAAAAAAAAGTGTTCGTAAAGAGTGCGCAGAGGCAATGCCTCCGTTACACGCCTCACCACTGGCCTCTTCCAGAGTGTCACCGGCTTCCGGTTTGAAGAGGGTGGAGTTCCTTTCTGCCCCCGACAAGGGGCGGGATCGCGCACACCAAACACAAAGACAAGAAGTTATAGAACGAGAGAAACGATTAGAAACGAACGGGCGTCAGATCATCTCAGTTTCGTTTTTGTTTTTTCCTACGCACTGTCGGCTGCTGGAAAGAAGCGTTTGCTGCCGTCTGTCTCGCGTTTACTGGCTGCACTTGAGCAGGACTGGGCGAGGTCCGCCGCCACGTTTGTTCTCGGAAATGCAAATTGGTCTTGACACCTGGGAGGTCTTCACGGGGAGAAGCCGGCAGCGGCCCCGTCGCGACTTGTCCGCCTCGCCGCCGTCTACCGCCAAACTAGTTCACGAGCCCACGGCGCTCGTTTTCTGACACGCGAGCGTGCGGCTGTGTCGCCATCTATCAAGCTGTCGCCACACCGCGCCGTCGTCTGAAAGCGAGGGGCAATGCATCAAAGGGAGGGCTTTTAATCTCTGGGATTGGTAATCCGGGGGCTATGTAGCCCGAGGGGTAGGATAAGACTCGATCGTTGATGCGCTTCCATTCGGATTGACGTCCGGTCGGTCCCGACAAAACAAAAACATGGTGAAACCAAGCTTCTGTGCGTTGATAGAAAGCAAACATGAGGACGTGAAAGAATGTGGAATTATTGAGGTGAGAGTCGCCGTAGCGCCTCTATACTCTGTTCAAGGGTGAACTGGAGTATAGACAGTGCTTGTCGGCCACAGCAAACGAAGCCCTCGGACAGCCGAAATAGAGGAATCCACAAGTAGCGACATGGCGTCTTATACACCCTTCCAATGTTTACAAAATCACAGCCTAGCACGCGCATGTTCATCGCTTAGGAAAGCGAGAAAAGCACGCGCCATGCGCACGAACGCTGAAAATGTCCCAGGCCAAAAACCCTTATCTGGAATGGTCTATAACCGTATATTTCATATGTAACCCGCAGCGTGTCGTGCCTTAAAATTAGTGATCGAGAAGCTTTGAGAGACCACACGCAGGCGCAAACAACAACATTAATCAATATGCACTTAAAAGCTGTCGTGAAAAAAAGAACAACAATCTTAACTCACAGCGCTGTTGGTCCGACATGTCAAACGCTCCTGCAGAAACTAAACCAACCAATGCCAGTTCGACCGACGGTTAATGGGACACGGTTGGAGGATATCGGCGCGCGCGACCGGTGGCCAGCGTTTGCTGTCAAAATGGCCCTAAATTTTCCCGAGTACTAACGAGCCAACCGGTTTATTATGCAAACGAGCCGCCGACAATTACGGCCTAAAAAGGGTCGTTTCTAGAAGGGAGGAGGCAGGGGAGAAATGGGGGCCAATAATAAACTCTCAAAGTTCGAGCAACAACAAAAACAACAACAAATAACAACAAAGTGTAATAACCAAGTTCCCCCCCCCCCCCAAAAAAAAAAAAAAAAAAGAACACGCGGTTGTTGTCTGCGCGAGCACTGTAATGCCCACACTGAATTGGCAATAAATCAATAATATAATTATTTAGTGGTTAAATAGTAACTCTAAGAGATTATGCTGACGTAAGCGTACACACTGCCGCGCACAGAAAACTACACCAGTCGCAGAGTGCTTCATCCTATTTCTGAGATAGTTCTCCTCTTCGCTACGGTAGACCTGTGAGAAATTAGTGCTATTTTAAACCTTGTTTAAAACCTTTTACACTAATGAGTTGTTTGGGTTTCGCAGCTTGGCTCAAATTGCGCCAAGTTCCTGACACAAAAACCGGTGACTTTGGAGGTCGAGCAGCGTACTTGGTACGTGCCCACGATGTCATCTGGTACACTTAAGGCTCATTCACACTGCCCCATTTTCTTACGTTAAGTTACGTTACGTATAAGTCACCGAAACATTCGTGTCTCGAATGTCGCGTGTCATGCTTTCTCCTTGAACTGGTAGCCTCGCTTAATATGAAGCACAGAGGTCCCGGTGACTTCAACGTAATATTTCGTAACGTAACTTAACGTAAGGAAATGGGGCAGTGTGAACCAGCCTTTAAGGGTCATGAAACGATATCGGGTTGGAAGTTCATGACTTTGCAGAGGCGTACTGGTCCCAGTCTGGCCCAAGTATACACTCGCACAGAACGACGCTGATTCAGAAGCTTCTTTGTCGCGGTGAAATCGCGAAGACAAAAGGGGACTATTTCTTTCAGTCTTGCCCCCGCAAAGCTTGATGGCGTAATCAAATACTTTACTAGGTGGAATACATTCCACTCCGCTCATTTGCATTAGACAGAACGCCTACAGCGCCGAATCCAGCCCTGACGGAGGGGAGGTCCGCGTCAGTCCACGCGCATGTGCACGTGGATGTTCGCGGCGGCCGCGGCGGTGTCGTCTCCGATTCCACCTAAAGCCCCTTCATGTTTCAAAAGTAGCGCAAGGTGCGTCGATGCACGAGGCACGTGCAACGTGCAGCCCTTGGGAAGATCATGGCGGCACAGCGCAGCAAAGTATTTGGCGCAGCACTGAGCTAGATTTTAGACGCCATGTTCTTCCTAGAAGTGGCGCGCGGCACGTGTCTCGAGCATTTCCACAACAATAAATTTGGTATGTAGAACAACCATCATCATCATCATCATTTACCGCCCGATAGCCGAGACCTCCCCGACGATAGATGGCTCTCGCCAAGCCCAGAAAACCTGTCCGCGCCGAGGCTATTGTATTTGAGAGGAGTGGAATGTATTCCCCCTAGTAAAGTATTTGGCGTAATCGTGGGATCGAAACCCCCTGTCTGAGTACAGCTCATGGATTGGACACGAGAACTGCGTGAGCACTCGACTTAGGCTCGTAAAAATCAATGCCGTGGACAGTCGGGTAGTGAGTCGTGTCCACGGTGGAAGAAACACATTTAGGTGATGCCACTGGCCGCTTTTCCCGCGGGGAGCGACCGAACAGATCGCGTTCGGAGCTAGCCTCGAACCAGGGGTAGTTAATTCCGCGCCACCGCGGAGGGCGCTGCGGTATGAGGTCCCTCCTCGGCGGCCACGGTGTCGGCGGCGTAGCGTGCTCGCCTTTTTCGCAATATGGTGGTGTGGTGGTGTGCGACCAGTGGCTGGCCTCGTGTTTTGCTTTGGTGCTGTGTCGATCACAGGTGCCACCATCGTGCACGAAGGTGAGCCTTAACCCGAAAAGAAGAAGGAAGAGAACACAGATTTACGACGACTTGGTGGCGGCGTGGCGGCGGTGAGGTGCAACAAGAAGCGGTGAGCGAGAGAATGCGGGACCACCGCTGGGAGAAACAACCGGAGCGGTCGGTTTGGGAGGGACCCCATACTTCGGCGCCATCTATCCCCGTGGAAGTGAAACGCAAGGTGCCGTGTCGGACAGAGAGTCATCACCTAAATGTGTTTCTTCCACCGTGGTCGTGTCCAACCACTGCGGTGATGAGAATAGTCGAACTCTAAAGGCCGGTTCAGACACTTGCGTTTGAGTGCGTTTGACTGCGTTGCGGCGAGAACCGAAGCGTTAGTCACCGGCACATCTGTGCTTCGTATGAAGCGTGGAATCCAATTCAAGGAATCTTCTTGGCACGCGATATATGCAGCAGGGATGTCCTGGTGTCTCGCTGCCGCTAACGCAGTCAAACGCAGCTGTGTAACCGGGCTTGAAGCCTTGTTCAGACAGTTGCGTTTAATTTGCGTTGCAGCTGCGAGAAAACCCCGTTGCTTATATCGCGTGTTAAGATGATTCCTTGAATTGAATTCCACGCTTCATTCGAAGCACAGATGTGCCGGTGACTCGCTTTCGGTTCTCGACACAACGCAGTCAAATGCACTCAAACGCATCACGTCTGAACCGCCTTTTACAATGCCTGAAGCTCAGCACGCGTTTTCTACCTTGCCAATCCCAGCGCGTGGATATGATTAACGTTGGCGGCATAGGATAGGCACGAGGCCACGTGGCCGCTTGTTCTGGCTCCGAGTTGAGGGGATGAACGATGCTCATATTTTCGAACTTTTTTGACGACCGCCATTGCCTACAAAGAAAAACTAAGGCAAATTTGTTCAGTTCTTAACGTTAGGGAGTGATTCTAAGTAGTATTTAGCGAAAGTGGAAAAATCGTTTCATGCGCCTGAGTATGACCGACTGTGTTACGACCGCTTATGACAGCTTGCTATGAGATTGTTGGTTTGCCAACCGAGGGCCGCGGGCGCAACGCGTCGTAGTGGAACGCAAGAAGTGGAAACGCCTCCGCCTTCAGCTTCCCCGCAAAACACGCACCGAGCTGATCACAGCTTTCGACGGGGAGATCCAGGCGAATGACCGGGCTCAGGTGACGTTTTCAACGGAATCGAATTTGCGCTGGGACTCTGGGCAAGGCGTTTCACATGCTCAGTATCCCAGGGCAGGTCACATGCGGCAAAACGTTCTCCGGGGCCTTGTCATTCGCAAGGCTCACAGTGATGATTCCAGTAAACCGCTTCTTTCCGGGTTCCGTCGGGACTGGAAAATACGTAAAACTTAGTGTAAGAACGCTTTTAGAGCGCAGCTCTTAGGCGCCCGTTTCCGGCTTGAGCGGCGTCGGCGTCGCCGTAGGCGTAACCTTAAGGTCACGTGACCCCCCCCTCCCCGAGATCACGTGACCCCCCTCCCCGCTGTCACGTGACCCCCGTGAGGGGAGGAAGAGAAAGGAGGGGTATACCCTGCCCTCAGTACCCTCCGCTTCCTCCTCCTCAAGAGCTGCGCTCCAATTCGGCGTTACAGGAAGTTGTAAACGGCTTTCATTTTTTATTCTTCTTTTTTTGTGCCTAGCGTTACCGTTTTACTGTTAGCGTTACCGCTATGTCGAGCCCAGGCCGGAAATGTAGTGAAGAAAACGTTGTACCCAACTCTCGTGTTATACCGCGCTGCCGAGAAACAAAAACAGTGTTGGTGATATTGAGAGTCAACCGCTGCGCGGCTCGTTTCGGTATGTTCCCGGCCCGGTTCCAGTGGCGGTAGCGATTACGGTATAACGGTAACGCTGCGCTGAAATGTACTATAAGACCGTTTTCGTATATATTGTTGCTGGCTCTTACGTACGCAATACGCAGTAGTATAGCGTACGCTAAAAACGACCTGCTCAGACCGATTTCAGTTGTGCGTCACGTTTCCGAGTGAACATCTCACATGATCTTCTTGATCCAATTTGCCAGAGCGGTAGAATTCCGCGTGCTTATAGCGCCACCATGATCCTCGAAAGAAATATTGAAAATAAAAACGTTTCCAATCATTTTATTTCAAATTAAACCTAGCCGCAGCTGCTTGGTCAAGCGCGCTTTTCTGCGGGGTACGGAGGCTACGAGCACGAGTACGTAGCCAAATTCGATCACGAAGCCTCCGTCAATCGTCCCGTGGAAACGGCACCTTTTATTAATGCTGTCGCGGGAAGAAATCCATGACCTACTGATGTCCAGCGCACAGCGACAACTTCGGCGATTTTTTTACAGCGGAGCTGTTAAGGGCTAGTTTTTCCAGGATCGTGTCCCAGCAAAGAAATGCAGACAACGAACTCTGGACACCTACCGCCATCTATGAGCGACGGCGGCAAGCCACGTATCTGGTTGCCGCCGTCGCTCATAGATGGCGACAGCCTTTCCAGCCTGGCTTGCCGACTTGCGGTCGGCCATTACATTGCATTGTACAGCTCCGCTGGTCTTCCTTCTTCACCATGGTGGAACGGCTGAACGTTTCTTGAAAAGTCGTTCGTCCTTCGGCGATGAACTGCGCGAGAGGCTTAGCGTTGAGCAGATCGCAGGGTTCACGTGCACTGCGAGCGGTGAACATTTTCACTATGCACTCCTTCAGCTGCACGGCGATCTGGCTCGACCGCGGTATTTCCCGGGAAGAACTGCCGAGCTGAATTAACACCACGGAATTTCACGTAGCACTGGACTTCGCGAACTCTACGTTGCCCTTGATGCGTCAGTCGAGGTAACCGCCATCTTGAAACTGGCGCTCTCACTGGGACCTAGAACTCTCGAGAGCTTCACGCAAAACCCGCAACGCAAAATCCCCAGGGTTGCGTGAATCCGCCGTACGCTAGCCCTTCTATTGCGTTCTGCGCATGCGCACTCCCGACCCGCGATTTCTTCAAAGCTTTAGCATACGGGTCCACTAAAACTGTCTACTATCAGCCAGAATAGCCGTTCTCCGCGAATGTACATTCATCCCTGTGCCGCGTATCAAAGCAACCAAGCCCGCCCCGGCTAGCGTATGCGCCCCCCTCGCCGAAAGAAACGAATCCAAATATTTGAAAGCAGAAGCACGCCGCTTGAAAACGCTTAATTGAAAGCCGTAACTGGGTTGGCAATCGGCAAGAAAGTGCCCAGAATCCCGACGAAACCAACATTGCGGGCACGCTCGCGCAGCCGTCCCGTATCAGAATAGATTGATCACACAGCCAGTTTCATTTACGCCACCGCTGCCGCCATGCATCGTGGGAGCTGTATACAGCCTTTCAGCACGCGAAGACCGTCAGCGGCGCGACAACGCGCCGCTGACGGTCTTCGCGAGCAGAGCACGAGGTGGCACGAGCTGTCTCGTGAACTGGCGCCTGCCTCCTGCGAACTACAGTTATGGCGGCGTCACGCATGCTCTATTGACGCCCTCCGTTTCCATTAAACGGGACATCTTCTATTCGGGTTCATTTCGTAATAACCGACGCCAGTACAGGGACTCACCTAACGCAACAAAAAACTGGAATGATTTTTTTTTTTTTTCAGTATTGTAGAAGTTGTTGCTGTTTTCACCCGAAAGAGTTAAGAGCTAAGGTGTTTGCGGTGAGGAGGATAGTCAGCAGAGTGCGCAGAAATGAGGCGGCGAGCTGGGGCCTTGTACACCCACACGAAAACGAACGGGTTGCCCAGAACGCGGACTTCAAAGAGGAGCCGCTCTGCGCAGCTACACCAGGCAATCTTTCTCGAAGATGGTGAGTCGAGAAGCGGCGCTCAGCGGGGAGGCAATAATTAAACCGTGGCACCTCTCCGCCCCTCCCCTCTCTCTCTGTCTCTCTCCACCAGACAAACACACGCGCGTTGTAAAGGTTGCCAACCCCGCTTAAGTGCGGGCTACGTTGGGGTTTACGAGCATATATCACCTCGCGGATGCTTGTGCTCAGACTACTCCCGATAGAAAATCTATAGCTATAACTATTGTTAATAAGAGAAAGACCCCGCGTCAATTGGAACATTTGTTCTTTTCCTTTCTCGATAACAGCGCCATCGATCGCTAGAAAAGTCAATAAAGCTATTGCTTGTCAAAATTGCGAATGTGTAAGTTTGACCGAACCGGCGGGCGATATATCGGCCTATACGAACGACAGTCGTGAAATGTCGAGTGTAGAACGCAGTCACCCTAATATTAATCTGGGGGTGAATTACGCCTATGTTCAGTTTTACTTTTCGGATTGTTACAATAATGTAGTATCATCATCTTATTATTAACTGATTCTGATATACCGACAAGCAAATTTGTTCATTCGTTAAACAACTCCTGGGTGAAGAGCGTCATTTCTAAAAGTCAGAGGCGCTTATAGTAAGTAACAGGCTAAGGACCCAGTACATGCTCTGCCTCGAGTCCGAACTCCCTGCCTTTGAAACCAACGTTACTATACTTCGTTTCAGCTTCCGTCCGAGCGCAGCCGAAGGCTGAGGGACGGTTCGCAACTTCGAGAAGAGCATTCCTACGCACCACAAAGTAGTCCGCAAAAGTAATTTGTTTTAAATAACTGTTTTGTGCGTAAACATTGCACAATATTCCAGATGCGCACTGCTGAGAATGATTTGCAACTAAAGTAATTAAATATCTGAAGTTTATGCTTTTATTTATATGTAAATGCATGTGGTTTGGTGAAAACACGTGCATCCTCTGGCAACACGGCTGCAGCGCTCGGCTATCGCCCCAGTTTTTCTGCGTGATTTCGTTCCCGTAATGACTGAATCATGTGCTTCGCTGCTTCCCTCACCGAGTCGCTCCAAAACGTCCTTTCGCAAAGGCACGTTTGGGTGTCAGGCGCGAGAGGTCGTCATGAATGTCTACTTTCAAATTCGGCAGTAGACTCCGGCCGCGTCGTACCGCGAATGCGTTGTAAACAAGAAAAGCGTCCGGGCCACTACAATTCACTGATACGCGGCGAAATCAGGGCACCCTTTACCTGCCGATCACATTGAACGCCGAGAAGCGGGTGGAAAGGACTGCGCCTCGATGCCTGGTTTATCCAGACAATACAAGGAAACATCAACGGCCGGGTCATCGGGCACCTTGCAATGAGTACTTACATTTCGAAACTATGCCGAAATGCCGAACAGGTGGAAAGCTCGGACACAAACGCCAGCGGCCAGTCTACGAACTGACATCCGCTGTGACTAAATTTCAGAACGTGAAAGGGCACTTTTAAAACCTGTAGCAGACGATACCGTTGATACAGCCGTAGCAGACGAAATACTCGGCGAGCGCGGGCGGCGCGGACAACCAGCGGCGCAGCGGAGTGATACAAAAGTGCAGGCGAGATCTCGTGACCTATTGCCGGCGTGTGATTGGCTCCGGCCACACGTAGCTTTGGCTGCGCTCGGACGGAAGCTGAAACGAAGCAGCAGATCAGCTCAGGTACGGAACTGCCGCATAGACGCTGCTTCCACAAACAGTACCCCCCCCCCCCCTCTTCCCCCTTTCCGCCCCACGGCTCGCCTCCTCGTTCGACGACCCACCGTTTAATTTGGTAACGGCAGTGGAATACATATGTTTCGAGAGCAGAGCGTCTAGATGGCGTTTACCGTACTCTATGGAATACACAGTTTTGAAACAAAAATCTAGACTGACGCTTCAAACGACGGGAGGCTAAAGGTTCTACGGGAGGCGGACTAGAGGGAGTGAGGGGGAGTCGCCGGCCGCTTGCGAGATCCAAAGTCCCTGAGAGCGACCGATAACCACCGTTCGCGCGGAGCCCGAGATAAACATATATACCCCGCTTCGCGCGTAACCTTAGCGCCCGTACCCGAGGCGCCTTTTTTCTACTGCGTTTCATCTTTAATCAACGAGACCTCAGCCTTCAGCCTGACTCCGGCACGAAGGTTGACTGTGTGTTGTCTTCGTCAAAATAATGTAAAACAAAACATAAGGCACCCAAGGCGACGTACGAAGACCAACTCGTACAGATCGATTCTCTGTTGCCTGCTCTATACCCCTGAAGTTTCGTTTTCAGGGTGTACTAAACCTGTCTGATGCAACTATTCGAGTGTCACGTTTGACTAACGGTGCTTTCGGCTTCTCTTTTTTCCTTAATTTTGAGCTTTTCCTCAAAATCTAAAGGGTTGGGTAGACGGAGCTACAGAGAACTAGAAGTAGTGGAAAAAAAAGCAGCGGCAGTGACCCATCGGCCGTGTGAAACCAATGGTGTTGAAAGCCGCGAGTGGCGCTGGTGTCAAAATTCCAGACAGGCTCGTACTGTGCCCTACTGCCCTGCTGTGCCCAATAAAATGGTAAAAATGAACATTTGGTACAGGCTCGTGGCTCGTGGTTGTCGAATGCGAGCGAAACGAGGCGATGCTCGGGAAAAGAGCGCTAGCGCCACCTGGTAGGTTCAACACGATGTGCCTCACGCGAAGGCCGCCGCTTTTCCACTACTCGAGCGTTCACCAGATTCCTTTCGCACCGCCAAGACTGTTGATGGCAGACGATAAGTTCGTTTACCCACACCTCGAGCTGATGACGACTTGTGAATACTTTCTATTAGTAGCGAGAGGTTGTTGTGGCGCCCTCCTATGGTTCCCTCTCGTGACGTCATTACCTTGCGAACAAGAAGTTCGATGGTGTTTGCAATTAGCATGGTGGAAGCTTGAACTCATTGCACTCTCAAAGCAACACTGCCAACACCGTCAAAAGTAAAGGTCTTCCATTGCTCTTATTTCCGTCGATGAAAAATCCTTTGCTGACGTCATAGTCAGCACTCGGCCAATCGTGGCAGGCCGACCACAGCGACGCCTTCGATCGCGTACATCGCCACTAGTCCTCGACACGAGGAGAACGAGAGGGCGTACGTCTCTTTCGGAGGCCAGCACGCGCTCGTTGCCTTTTGTCGTGCTTTGGCCGGGCGTGCACGCTCAAAGCCCACGAGACGCCTGAGTGTTGTCCAAGGTAGGAAGCTGGCCCTGGCGGCGAGACAACTGAAGTCCCTCCCTGCCGTTCTCACCCTCTGAGTGGCTATAGAAGCGACTACAGTCAGAACGGAAACCACACAAACCCCCCCCCCCCCCCCAAATAGGCAACAAAGTTTGCAAGACACAAGGACCTCACATAGGAAACAACGTGGGCCCATTGGCGTTTCTACCAAACGTCGAAAGCGCAACAACAGGAAACGAGATCTCTAACGTCACCGTCCACGACCGCCCTTGAAGTCGACAGGAAACGGTAAGGAAAGAAACCACAACCTCGGAATGTATCAATCTGTAGAACACTTGTCCGCCACGATTGAAACAAAAGAATCAAGCGGAGGAATATTGAAAGTAAACGGTCATCCGCGGACGGACAGACGATGAACCAGGTCGGTTGAGCTGGAGACAATGGAGAAATCAGTCGAAGCGAATCCCAACAAAAAAGAGCGCCAGAGAGGAAAGCACCGCGCCGCCCACGTGACTAAGGGGTCACGTGGTCTCAGTGGCCCCGGGTGTGTGTAAGAAGAGTGAGGCGCCATTAGCCCGGTTTCACCGGAGAAGCCGCGGCCGCTCTTGCTCGCTTCTTGGGAGGGGGAGGTTTCTTTTCAAAGAGGCCACCCCGCACGCCGAGTCCAGAAACAATGGGCCCATCGAGAAGAGCGGCGGGAGCATAAATAATTCCTGGGACGCTCAGTGATTCTTCTTCTTACATAAGGCGGCCTTGTTCGCCGCCGCATCAAAATAGAGATATCGCCGCGCGCTCTTTCCTCCGTCAGAGTGAGGCGGCAAAGCGTGACGCGATCAATTTGGCACGAGCCTCACATACGGTCTCGGTTGCTCTCATAAAGGGATCCTTACGTGTGCCGTCCTTTGCCAGAACGTGTAAAAATTTAATCAGGCTGCCCAATGTCGATGGAAAACGGCATGCCCCGAGCAGAGAAGTGAGCAGCAGCCGGGCTGCTGTTGTACGCGTTGGGGCTCTGGTCGAATATTGATGTATGCTGCGACTAATTTGCGCGGCATACCTCTTTCAGCGCAGTTAGGTGTAGCTGTTATTTTTTCTAATAAGTAAAATTGTTCATAAGCACCGCTTACTGTTTCGAAACTTCTGAACTTGACGTGCTCAGTTTAAAAAAGAAAAAAAGAAAAAAGCAGTACGGAGATACATTTTCCAAATGTTCCCACGTGCGTTTGCCCCCCCCCCCCCCCCTCCTCTCCCCCGAGCTCAACCAATCACGGTACAAGCTCGGTCGGCTACGTCATCGAGCGTTCTCTACGCGCCAAAGACGCATTTTAGAACGCTTGCTCACCGTATAGTCAGGAGTTAAAAGAGCGCCAGAAGCTTAAAGCCCCTTCGATCATGTTTCAAAAGTAGCGCAAGGTGCATCGATGCATGAGGCACGCGCAAGCGTGCAGCCCTTGGGAAGATCATGGCGGCAGAGAGCAGCACTGAGCTATACTCTGTTTCCATACTTAGTGGCAACGCTGTCAAAGCTACTGGCGCGAGCATGGGGCTTGATGTCGTTGATTATTTGCACGCGTTCTCGAGCAAACAAAGCCATAGATAAAACTATGCGCTCGCGCCAGTAAGCCGACAGCGTTGCACGCTAAGTATGAAACAGAGTATAGATTTCAGACGCCATGTTCTTCCCAGAAGGGGCGCGCGGCACGTGTCTCGGGCATTTCCACAACCATGAATGGCGCCACTTTTCCCAGGACAGAGGGGCTTTACAGAAGCTCAGCTTCCAGCGCTAGTCTTTCTACCTTCGGTACTGTGAGTGGGCCTGGAGCGCGTCTCCGACCGGTGTGTTCAGCGTCCTATTCCGCCTATGGATCGAAAGTGGTCCGGAAGTGGCAACGCATGACGTCACAAAAGCCGGAATGTCACGCCGTCGGATGTCGCGATCCTGGCTGTTGGTCGTAGAAACTCTGGCGAAAAGCACGAGCGAACGCGAGTATCGCTGTCGTCATGGCGTCCCAACTCATGGCTGTTGTAGCTTCCGTGGAGTGTCAGGTTGGAGAGGGATCCTGCAGCAGAGCAGACGTCTGCCGAATCCACCATCGCTGCTGGGACACCGCCAGGATCGCGACCGGCGACAGCGTGACATTTCGATGACCTCATCGGGTGGAAATCGAAGGACCACTTCCTGGGACGCGCTGAACGCGCCATCTCGCGGACGCGTTAGAGGCACCATACCGTCGGTAACGCTTGGGTGGTCTCGCGAGCACGCCCAGCCAAAGCCCGACGGAAGGCAAGGAGCGCGTGAAGGAGGCGGAGCTTCTGGCGCATTCGTAGCTTGTATCTGACTCACGTTCGTTGGAACCATGGGTCCAAGTTATCGTGGTGATTCACTCGACGGTAAACTAGGAATAAAAAGTTCTTGGTTTGCCCTTGCTCGTGGTTATGTACCTTCAGAAATGGTGTGCCTAACTGAGGTACCTAACTGAAGGTATATATACCTAACACCAAATGTACGTATCGAGCAATGACGGGAAAGCTGCGAATCGGCGGACCCAATCAAACAGCGCCAAAAGTGCACCGTCATGGCGACTCTTTGTCTTTTTGCGTTTGCCTATCACCAGTTAAATCAATCACGCACAGTTAAGTGCGGCGTGATCCTGCGCCATTTTTTTATGCGTGACTTGTTTTTAGCCGTGATATCAAACGCACAAATACAACAAATGCGGTAACCATTTTTTTTTGCGCTGCTTGGTTGTTTACGTTGGATCACGGCGGTGGCTGCGGTCGGACGTAACGTGAAACGAAGTGTACTTGATCAATCAAAAGATGCAAAATAGACTCTTTTTTTTTTAAATTACGCGTTTACTTAGATGTTCGGTGCTGGAATGTAATTCTGCCACGGTGGGTAATCTTGTTTAAGAGCTCCGGATTTGTCGGCAGGTTGTGGCGTTACGCTCTCTTCATTGAGCGAGGCAGCATTGCTATAGCCTGACCTCTGATCCCGGCTTCAAAATATGCCAATGTCATCAAAAGCGAGAGTTACGGCGAGTTACGCTGCCACGGATTTCCGTCACAGCACGACGCCCCATATGACTGACACCGAGATCGACCGAGTTGAGGGTGAAATATTCTCGGCGCAGCTCGGAAGCATAAGCTTATTATCCATAATCCTGTCAGCCACGCGCAGTGGGCACCAAGCGGTACGTGCGAGGCAAAGGCTCTGCGTCTCTCTACTTCTCCTACTCCCGAAACCGTTTGTTTCTTCTTTTTTCTTCTTTCTTTTCTTTCGTGTCTGCACGCCAAAAGACGTGGCAAAAGAGTGTTCAGTTCTGTCAACGGGCATGATTAGCCATACACCGGTCGGTGTATGGTTAACCTCACCGACTGACGATGAAGTACCTGCAGCGCGTCATGAAGCTTCTTTGAGAATTGTCTGAAACAGAGGCGTACGGTCATGGTTTGACTACTGCTTTTGGCCTCGAAATCATTCTATAGAACTCGCCACGGCTGGGACTCAGCAGTAAGGACTTGTCTCTCTTTGGTGTTTTTTTATGGATCATGAAACGTTTTGCAGGCGCTCACACCGCAGAAGACAGCGCTGTTCTTAGATTTGCCACAGAGGAAAAGACGGGAGCACGAGCTCATTTAGCTTTGGCAGATGGTTTCAGACAGATGCTGTCTAATAATTACTTTCCCTGGCCTCGAGGTCGCGCCAGTCGGCTATTGCTATGTCGCTCTTCATTGCAGTGGGCGCGACGGGCGAATCATCTGGCAAGTATGAGTGGTACTCAATCAGTTGTCTAACTTCGAAATACGCTTTGGGGGAGAAAGAAAAAACAAAAACTCCCATTTTTAACGCAGTAGATTCAAACTCGACACGCTCGTTGTTGTCGGTATATCTTACCGAAGTAACAAAGGTTGACTGAGCTGATCTGCTACATCTTACTGATGATGTAACTATCTTACCGAAGTAATAAGGTTGACGGCTGATCTGTTCTTAATGATAACTATCTTACCGAAGTAATAAGGTTGACGGCTGATCTGTTCTTAATGATAACTATCATTTACATCTTCGTATTTCGTCTTCGGTTACGTAAAGCTCTGAACCCGAATTCAGAGAGATGGGATGTCACTAGTCTGCTTTGTTCGAATGCACAAATTTTATGACGTCAGGGAAAAGGCGGAACATTCATCAGCACTCTTTTCAAGATTGATGTCCGCAAGGCCAAAGTCCACACTTAGTGTCCAGTGCGTTACAGTGCAACTGCGAACTAAGAAAATCGTCTCCCTCGCTCCCCCCCTTTAATTTTATTATTTATTTATTTTATTTTTTTTAAACAAGGAGCTCTAATTAGTTTGGGATTGGGAACACAACTTTTCTAGGCTATACTCGGCCTCTTCTTCAGGGGTCTATCAACCGAACAGATCTCTGTCGAATGGTCACGCTTCTTCTGATGCATTCCTCTGATACACTTCTCACGTTGCAACACACAGACTAAACACGCGGCGGCGTACGAACGCCTCTAGGGACCTCTATCTTCCCAAGCAGATCACCGCGTCGAACATGAACCGTACACAGAGCAAGATTTCTACCCTCTTCCTTTCAACTCACTTGACTAGATTCCTCCTCGAAAGTCCTGGCGAGCATGCACTCCTGGAGGCGCTGGAGTCGCTTGTCCGCCAGTTTGGTCAGCTTCGTCATGGCCCTCTTGAGCTCGCTGTAGAGCAGGGCACTCTTCTCCAGGGCGTCTCTGGAGAAGCACCGGGACAGAGACAAGGTGAGCCTTCATGTCGCCGCAACAACTAGGCTAAGAGAGCAGCTAGGGACGTCCGAGAGCAACGCGAGGACAAGGATACTCGACGAGGGGGTCGTCATAGATTCCTCAAATATAATTATGAAACAAGGCAGTGCACGTGGAATCTCTAACCAACAACAACAACAACAACTAAAAACAACTGTGATTTTATCTTGCAGAACACAGACAGCCAACCACGACAAACAATAGAAGAATCTCAGCCAATGACGAAGCTCAGAACAAGATTAGATCTAAAAAATGCGATGTGCGCAGGAACAATGAGCAAATGAAACATGAGCACAGATTATTATTATTATTATTATTATTATTATTATTATTATTATTTTGTTCGTCTAATCGTATTCAAAATTTCGTCATTGGATGGGATATTTTTTTATTATTAACCATAATTGGCTGTCCCCGTGTTCTGCCAAAAAAAAGGTGACTGAAAGCTTTAGGAAAACGCTGGGCGCGGCT
>JAZHYW010068818.1:0-10791 GCA_037355805.1 Ixodes ricinus
TTAAAGGGGACATGGGCCAAAGTTAAAAATTTTTTAAAAAAATGCATTTTTCAATTTTGAGGTTTTCGGTTTTAGAAACTAATTATACACCTTTACACTAAATTTCATAACCATGCGCCATATAGTTACGTTGATATAAAATATCTTCAACACATTGTGAGGCTGTAACAAAGTGAAGGAGTTCAATGTTTGAATGCATTTTTCTCAGTTCCGCTTTTTGCTACAAATTTCATATGAAGGAATCTTTGGTTCGAAGGTAAAATTATTCTGATACCACAACCAAGATGTTTCTGAACTGAAATTTACTGGGTAATCGGGCTATCTACTTTATTTTGTTTTAAGCGAAAGTCCTCATTGAGAAAAAACCATGTTTTAAAAAATTGACATAGGACAGATATGTATCTCATATTTTGAGGTAATCACTCTTCCTGAAATACTTACTTTTGAGTTATTAAAACTAGATAGCCCGAAGTCTCATATCCCCACTTTATATTCAAGCAGTCAGAATGATGCTTAATAGCTTCATTTGCATATCATAGATTTCTTAACAAAAAGTGACACATCTTCTTATGCCTTGGTATGTAAAATTGTCCTAGAGAGCTGAATGTTTGCACAGTACACCTACATCTTTCTGAAGTTAAATCTCCTCTGCAAATTTCATTCCAATCACATGAGTAGTTCAGAAGTTGAACCTCTAGCCAGTGTCCCCCCTTAAGCTTTCTTCAGAAACGTACGAGGATATAAAAGAAGCAAATTTCAATATGTCACCTTTGCAAAGAAAGAGACATCATCCTCATCCATGCCGTTGGTAGAGCTGGCACTTGAGCAGGAGCACACAATGCATAGCCTCGGATTGTGGTCCGACAGATGGGAGTCCAAGTCCTCCGAAATAAAATCGTGCAGTGCTGCGGAACAGATATGTCAAGGTCAAGCTCGCTGTGCAATACATCTTATATTTTATCTTATGAGAGAAAATGACAGTGTTAATCAGGAAAAACAAGTATGATTAAGATGTAGAAAGAGGTACCGTATGTCTTAGAGAGGGTATATGTGGGTAATAATATTGTTACAATATGGGAAGTGTAACGATCAAACAATAAAAGCAGGGTTTAGGAAGGGCTAGCCCAGTGGTTCTCAACCACTGGTGTGTAAGGGAACCCTCTGAATTGCTAGAAGTGATGGAGGACCCCATCCACTGGGGGGAAGGGGGGTTGTTGGATAATTACAATGATAAAACAGTAAATATTAAAAACTAAATCAGTGGTGGTCTAGCCAGGTTTGAGTTTTGAGCAATTTTTGGTGCAGAAAAGAACTTGTTATGTAGCACCTTTGTATCAGAAAAGAATCGCTTTTGGAACAGCTCTGGAGCAGCACATACGTAAGTTTGGAGCAAATTAGGTGTAGTTCCCTATTAGTAATACCGGCCTGCATTCGTGCGATCAGTTGTGTGATGCCCATTAAAAACTCACATTTAGCAGTTATACTGTACTGTAGTTTGTGACAGGTCAAGAGTAAAGTGGAAGTGCCTCCCTCCAATTTTCACTTTAGTAGAGTGAACGCTGGAAGGACGTGACCTTCTTTCCAGCGTTCACTCTGCTCAAGTGAATAGAGGCGGGAGGAGCTTTTGCCTTACTCTTAACCTGTCAGAAAGTATAGTCAAATTTCCCTTCAACTGCTATGCCATAAACTCAGTCAAATTCGTGTTTTGTTTTTATTAGTGCCCCGTAGACATAGATTAGCAGGATTGATGTAAGCGTGCTAACTATCCCCATTGAGAAGTCGATGTAGAGTACCAATTTAACTCTCTAGATCATCAAACGTTTTGGCTAAAAGCCCCATCCCACACTTGCACTTGACAACGACCGACTGAGACAAGACCGGTTTTTAATAGGGATGTCGCGAACCACTCTAGGTTCGATTTCGAAAGGTTTCGATATTTTCAAAGCGAACTGAGGTTCGCATTCGAAAAATTTTGATATTTTCGTACCGACCGAGGTTCGAAATAAAAAAATTCGCAACTTCCGATCACAATGGAGTTTCGAATTCGAAAAGTTCGAAGCTTTCGTGGTTTCTAAAATTTCAGGGTTCGAATATTTCGAATTTTCTTTTTAACTTGAGGTTCGATAAAATCGAAGATTTCGAACTTTCCGAACTTAAAAATCGAGATATTCGAAAAATTTAAATTTCTTGGGACCTGAAGTTCGAAAAATTCGAAGATATCAAAATTCTTTGGATATAAAATTCGAAAAATTCGAACGCTTCGAATTTTTATAGACATAAAGTTCGAAAACTTCGAAGATTTCGAATTTCTTTCTACATAAAGTTCGAAAAGGTCGAAGGTTTCAATTCTCTTTCAAAGCTAATTTAAAAAAAAAGAAAAAAAAACTTTGATGATTTTGATTTTTTTTATGTGCTGGAAAATTCGCCAGTGCAGAGTGACGTGTGACCATAGATCAGTAATTTTGACCGCCAGCTCGGGGGCGGGGGTGGGGGGGAGGGAGGGGGGGGGGTTAACGTGCATAGTGCAGTAGTGATCACACGAACGCACTGTTTTACGATACTCATCCAGTTCGAAACGGCCAGGGGCGGGCAGGAGGTTGAGGCTCAAAAAACCTTGAAGCGACCTGGAAAACTACCTCCCCACCCCTTGCACGCTGGTAGCAGTGTTGCCAGGTCTACTGATTTATCAGTAGATCTACTGATTTCGTTCCGGGTCTACTGATTCACTGAAAAAAAGAAAATCTACTGACTTTTTTTAGTAAACATATTAAAATTTATTATTTGGCCCCTTCAGTTCCCAGCCAGGGTCGCCCATCAAAGGAAACTCATATTCTCCCAGAATTAAAAACGAAGCACTGGCTAGATGGCCCAGAAGCCCGTCCTATTCGAGTGACTTAGCCGTATATTCATCTATCTATTCACCCAGAGCAGGTTCGGACGAGTGACGTCCGGGCCAGAACCATATATGATGAGAGTTTGGCCAGTCTATGATCTCGCCGCCGTAACGTCCCTGTCCCGTGTGAGCCAATCAGCCCGCGGCGCAGAGCGAGCAGGCGTGAGCGCATGCGCGTGAACTCTCGGCTGCTCCCAGCTGAGCGGAGAGGGCCGCCATTTTCATTCATTCGCCCGGCGGAATGCATGGGATCGACATCCAAATGTTCGGTTCTTTACTTTTATTTGGCAGACTCTGGCAAGAAAATGATATAATGTTATTCCTCGGTGGCTTAAAGAGCTAACGAATTAAGTTTCATCCACGTTTGAACGCAAACTTTGAGTCAGGCGAAAAGAAATAAGCCCGTAGCAGACGACGCGTAGCCCCAACAGTGCTCCGCGCTGACAGCGTCGCGTCGAAATACCTTCCACAGCCCAGTAAGGAAAGATGGCAGCTTGCAGAGGACTTCCATTGGACGTGTACGCGGCGCACTTGCCGGAACATCTTGTTTTGGTTTCATTTCAAAATCGCGACAGGTGGATGTCGCACTGTCACCCTCATCTGTTGATCTCCAAATGTGGCTCAGTCTATGATTTCAAAGAATAATCCTCAAACTTGCCACACTAATCAATGCTGATCAACAAGAATAAAAAAAAAACATTCACAGTGCTATTTTACTTTGTCCTCCATAAAACAGGTAAACTTTACTTGGGTATAAGGGAATTACTCGAGAACTGGTATTATTTCATTTTGTTTGTGTTCATTACCATGTTATTTGTTACTCTATACTATTTCTTCCGAGTGTGGTTTAATGTAGAGCACTATATAGCTCCTACGGAGCAGAGTAGCGCAATCCTTTGATCCGCGTGTTTTGCCGACAACATGGCCGACAGAGCAGTTCGGCGCGAGTCACGTGGTACTCAGGGTTCCAGGAGGCGGCCCGCCCTAGCCCGCCCTATGGGAGAATATATGGAGATCAACGCAACACGGCTAATTAAAAATAAACGGCGAGCTCACACTTTTCAAAACTAGTCTGTCGTGAATTGGTAAAGCACTAAACACTTTATCAAAGTTTGAATATTATTGGATGCGTGTGCAAATTCTGAGAAGGCAATTTCCAAGGCAATGGCGTTTGAAGCAGACGATTTTTGCACGCAGCGGAGATGGGCTTCTTTGGGTTGGCCGGAGCGGGTCATGTGGACGCTGTGGCGTTCGCCATGTCGTCTGCTGCATGATGCTGCTCGTGCAACGTTTAAAACAAATGACGCCCTTACTTGGCACACAACTCAGCGCAAATGATTCTAGAATGTTCCTTTATTATGTCAAAAACTGGCCGATGGATTCCGTACATCTCCACAACATTGAAGAAACAACGATTTTCCTCACGTTCCCCGTGCATTTCTTGACCGGAGTTGGAACCTCCGGGCGTTCGCTGCTAGTCGCCGAGAGACGGCAATCTAAATTGCGCTACTCTGCTCCGAAGAGGGCCCTATATAGTGCTCTAGTTTAATGGAATTAGCAAAACACGGCAAAACACTGATTTCATAGAATCTACAGATTTTTGTGCAAATCTACTGACTTTCGGGGGATCAATCTGCTGACTTTTTTTCCTCCGTCTGGCAACACTGGCTGGTAGTAATGCGATCGAACGCCGCCCCGAGTGGCAGCTGGCATATTGCAAGTTAAGCTTGTACTTGTCCTGGAGGTTTATTTTCCGGGGACGGAGGAAACGCCCCGCAAAGCACAGAAGCTGCCACAACTCGGAGGTCGAGGGCGTTCTACAATACAAGTGGCGTCGGAAGAGGAGAACGGGGGGGGGGGGAGGGGGGGTGCTCTAGCCCCCCCCCCCCCTTTTCCCTTCCAGATTTTCATCCGGACTGTTAAAGAAAACAATACAGCGAAAGAGGGTGTGGGTCGGAAGCTTATTTTAATCTGAAATTATTTATGTATATGTATTAGCCCCGAGAAGTTCGCGTGGCGCCCCCTTACGGCGAACCGGGGTGACGTCACGGCGAGGAGAGAATTTTTCCCCGACTCGCCCCGCTCGCCCTGTGGAGGCTGTGACGACGCTAGCTGTCGGCGCGCTCGTTTCTATTTAATTTTTTTTGGCGTGTTTTTCGTAGGAAGTGTAAATTTTTATATGTGGCTTTATTGAGGTATGGCCTGTAGCTGCAGGCGAAACTTCAACCAACATTTTAAGCATGGTTGACAGGGCAGGCAACGCATGAATCACAGCTGGTATATGAAAATAAAGAAATATGGCCACAATTGCAGGAGCATCACTATAGATTTACATCTCACACAATAAATGCTGCTGATGGTCTTAATGAATTGGCAGGTTATGTATACTATTTTTTTTGTATCTCTGTTTTTAAACAAGATCGCCGAAGCAGAAAAGCTGCATGCTGCTCGAGCAACATGCTAAATACAGTCTGGGCCATGGGGAGAGAATCACAAGTAAGACAGCCCAAGTGCAGGGGCAAAGTAAAAAAAACAAGGAACATTTATTATATACATTGCTCGCATTTGACCTTTGCTGGATTCGGATAGTATTTCAATGGACTACACGGGTGGTATCTGTGGACTTGTTTATATCAACCCTCAAGTAATGTATAACAAACGTAAGCGAAGGTGTCTAGATCGTTATTAGTCCCTTAAAGGGCCCTGAACCAATTGATATTTTACTTAAATCTGAAGCGTCTTGAGCAACAATACCAGGACAGACTTCATGTCAAATTTTACGAGACTGAGACTTCCAGTGCTATGTGATTCTAATAAACAGTGCGGCAATTTGTCACCGAGCACAAGTCGCTCGAATCGTTTGTCTAACTTTAGCGTGCGACCGTGAGGCGCAATCGTCAGAGAGTCAAGCTGATCGTGGAGTTTGGACGCAGCCAACGTTGAAGCCACTTACGCAAAGGACATGAGCTACGTCGTCGCTCACGTTTGCTCGAATTACAGCTCAGCGACATTGAATCGATGACGTCATGCATTTCTCCGAAAACTCGATGTTGGCATTTCAACTGCGTCCTGTAGATCATTGTAACGCGCTATGCGACATTGTTTTGACGGTGCCACTATGCGCTTTATCGCAAGTCCGCATATCGCAGCTCTCTGTTTGCAGTTGCTCCTGCTGATCGTACTTTGCGCGCCGAGTTGATCACGTCAACGCACACTGCGAATGCGCCTAGCTAGCGTGAACTGTCGTACATTACACACTGCGAACGCCACGAAATCACGCGATTCAACGGCGGTGACCAGCACGTCTGAAGCGTCATTAGACATATCGTTCGATGAGCCGAAGTTACGTTTCGTATCGGCAAAGTAGTTCAAATCGAGATTACACGATCAATATCGGCGTCTGCCAATTCTAGCACTGCAGGCATGGAATACTCGTGACCAGTGGCAGTCGCGATCAGAACCCTGATTTCAGATCGTTCAGTAGTCCCTTTAAGCCCTAAAATTGAGATTTTACTTAAATCGAATTGTCCTGAAGCTAAAATACCAGAAGTTTTTCGCACGCAGACTGTCACCCTTCACAGGTTCCACATTTTCTGCTACTAGTGCTGCATCTACCACTGGACAGACGTTCGAATGCTTGCTTTTACTCCTGTTTTCCTCTGTTGTCAGAGAGTCCAGCTGTAGGGAGTTTGGAGGCTGAGGAAGCTTTTGGGGACCTGCAGCAGTGTCTCTTTTAATTGGAAATAAATGACAATTCAAACTAAACGGTGTATTTTCCGAATACCCAAGGCTGGAATAAAGAATGTCAGGAAAAAGTATAAAGATTCCAAATTACGGTACTATTGCTGTGCATATTTTGGGCAGTTCAATACATATCATACAGGCAACTGGGGGCAATTCGGCCGTTTTTGCTGCTACCATACAAACTAATTTCCAGTAATTATGCATCTTCTAAGAAATATGCCTGCATAGGTGTATAAACTATATAATTAATTCACGAAGAAGCTAGATTTATGTAAGACAACCCTGTTCCACGAGCACTTCAAAGATCATCAGACGCAGGGCCTTTAAAACATCTGCGAACCAGCGCATGCAGAGTGGCAGCGCAGAGTCGGGGTCGCGAGCTAATTTGCCGACCACCCAAAGGCCCATGATATAAATGCCACTTCAAATGCCTTGAAAGCGGGATGTAATATCGTCCTAAATCATGAACATGCAAGGAACAGAATTCCAGCGTCTGAAACACTTGCGGCACCGCTTCACCGACCCCTCGCAAAATTGCCTTGTGTCGTGTGGACGGACGGGAAGGTTCATCGGCGGAATCGCCTCCGCCGATAGCTTTCGGGATTTGTAACCCAATTTTAAAGGCAAAAGGGACAAGCAGGCTCATAAAATGTACGGAAGCACGTCTATATCGGCCTAACTCAACGTCTTGTACACCGGGTAAACGAGGCCCAGCTCCTCGAAGAGCTTGCGGCACACAACGCCAAACCAGGAAACCGGTGCTGGGAAGCGAGCCGATGCGAGATCGCGGAGCGGAGTCCTCCTCCTGACGTCACGGAACACCTCACCCAATCAGGGCGCGGCGACCGCAGCGACGCTTGTGCTCGCTCTCGGGGCTAATAGCTACTGTCGCTCTTCACTGCACAAAAGATCGCGTAGAATCGTCACTTTCGGAAACTCGTTGTCAGAAGGCACTACTTGTCACATGCTTAGAGGTTCGGAAGTTCAAAGCTATGTCTTTTCGACCTGAATAACTGTGCCACTGGTAAAAGAAAAATAAACATAGCAATAAATGCAGGGATAAAAAACTGAGAAAAAAAAAAGAAACTATAAAGATCTTGGCAGAAGTGTTGTATTCTTGCATATTCAGAAGCTCAGAACTTCGAAACAAGTTTCTCCTACCAAAATGTGTACAGGCTAGAAGAAACACTTCCCAAAACGTAAAGCAAAAAAAACAAAAAAAAAAACAATTTTTTTTAATGACGTGTTGAACTTGATTAATATTAGAAATCTTCCCCCATGAGTTAATTTATTCCTCATTCCACATTATTTTGTATTCTGCAGATGGCAATTATATATACTGTCTGTGGTGTTAATTTAAATGCGATACCTCAAACAACTTAGACGAAAAAAATACCACGTTTAGGACATAATTGCTTGTAGATACATGTTTGGACATTTCTTCAGAAACTCGTATTGAATAACAATAATCACATCTTAAGACGACACTTACCTAGGCTATACATAGATCATTCTTAAAAAGTTTAAAATCTCTACCGTAAATAGCTTCGGCTTTAGCGCGCTTCAAATATGGCACAAACGACAATCGTCAAAAACCCGTCGTCCTTCCTCGCCCCTTCGCTGAGCTTGCCAGAACATTGTAATAAGCGGCATTGTCTTTCGTAAGGAACGCAGCACCGCATGTAAAAATTCGAGAGAAAAAAAAAATTACGATTGTATTGCACTACTTGAATTCAAATGAAACCGTCCGCCAGTCTTTCGAAGTTCGACGAACGTCGAACTTTTTACCCCTAAAAGTTCGAAGTTCGTCGAACTTTTGATTTTCCAGGAATCGAAAGTTCGAAACTTTTCGAATTCTCTTGATAAACAA
Source organism: Ixodes ricinus (assembly GCA_037355805.1). Lineage (NCBI taxonomy): Eukaryota > Metazoa > Arthropoda > Arachnida > Ixodida > Ixodidae > Ixodes > Ixodes ricinus. The sequence continues at coordinate 8,508 of JAZHYW010068818.1, forward strand.
GTTCGAAAGGTCGAAAATTATCGAATTCCTTGGCGTAGAAAGTTGAAGTTCGAAAAGCTTCAAACTTTTTAGTGCGAGAAATTCGAAAGTTCGAAAATCATTGAAGTTTTTGGTCTATCAAGTTCGAAAGTTCGACAAGCATCGAATTTTGCAGCATAGTAAGTTCGAAAGTTCGAAAAGGATCGATTTTTCTAGTGTAGTAAGTTCGACGGTTCGAAAAGCGTCGAACTTCTTAGTTTTACAAGTTCGAAAATTCGACTTCCGTCGAATTTTACGATATAGAAAGTTTGAAAATTCGAAATCTTTCGAACCTTTCGAACCGCTCGATTCGATCATCGAAACTTCGGTTCGAAAAAGTTCGCGGCATCCCTAGTTTTTAAGCCTTTTGTGCCAACTTAAGGTCAACTCCGCTCAATTTTTGTATTTGAAAAAACACTGCAGTCCTTTTTAGTATCGCCTAGGAAGACCACACGTCAAATATTACGATATAGTTTTGTCTAGATGTTTCTGAAATGGTCCGGCGAACTTTGCATCTTGGCACGTTGCCAAAATCAGGCTGACTCGAGCGGGCGAATTGAGGCTCAACCTCAAGGCTACGGCGTGGGTGTAGCCCAACATTGAGCTAAACGTCGTCACCATTGCCCTCTTTTTTGCTTGTTCTTACTTCTCCGGGCAAGCGCAACGGGTAACGTCAGGAATGTTTCCTCTCGGCGTGCCCTGCGCAGCGCGTTTCTCGGGAACCTCCGGTCGTCCCGCCGTGGCCACGCCGTTACCGCCGTCTCAACTGCACGTCACCATCTCACAGTTTGTGATTATTGTCTCTTGGAGTTTCGCTCACACTGACGGACAGTACGTGCGCAGACTTATGCAGCACACCAAAACGTGGTGAAGAGTGCGGTGCAGACGACATTTGCGCCTGGCACACGCTAGCCCTCATCCCGCCTGTTGTTGCGCAGAGGATCACATGACATCTCATATCACGTGATAGCCATGTTCTTGGCAGCCAGAGGCCAATTTTGCCGGACGGAGCCATAGTTTCGGTTTCTGCTCGTGCTTAAAATTAGATTTAAAAATATATCTCCCTTTTTCGTCGAAGCAAATGACATAGTGTCTTTTACTAGGGCTATTTAATGCAAAATCACTCATTATCCCGAAATCTTCGGAATTGGGCCATCCAGTAGCGCGCCAAGAACTATGTCTGCCATCTTGATAGTGGCAAGAAAACAGAAACCAGTGACTAGAGCCCTACATATCCGCGGATCATCCGCGGTATCTGCGGATATCCACAGTAAACGGGCGGATGCGGATAAAAATTAGACAAATTTTGGCAGATTGCAGATCGGATGCGGATGTCAGGGGCTGCGGATGCAGATATCCACGGATCCGGATCAAAATATTTGCCCGGTGGCATTCAATTCGGTCGACTGACCTTTCATCTACAGATCATTTCGTCCGACATGCGACGTTTGATCGAAGAGGCTTCTCGTGTTCGTCTCATCGAAAAACCTGAGACGTTTCGTCGCACACAACCCTGCTATTTTCGTAACAAACGTTTTGCGTCTCGCCGGGATTACAGGGGGAGGGGGCATGGTTTGGTTGATCTCGCCTTAGTGAATCGCGCGCTAGCTTTTAGCGGCTTAGTGAAGAAATGCGTTGTCAACAAAACGTCGCAAGGGACATGTGCCCACAAAACGTACAGCATCGACGAACCGTGTGTCCATGAAATGTATATCCATGAAAAGTTGTCCATGAAGCGTATTTCCACAAAAACGCGTTTCGAAGAAACAAAAGGGATCCTATGAAAGATCGATTCTCACTGAAGATCGCTTCAGTTAGTGCGTTGCTTCTTGTAAAAAATGCTATCTATAAAAAAAGGAAAGATTGCAGGGCATCAATCGTCCGAGAAAGCTAGTACATTGGCAGGGAAAGAGCGGAAACTTTCTCCAGGCAAGAAAACCTCAAACGTACAAGTCACAAGAAAATAGAAGAAGCGTCCCCCTCTCCGCAAAGAGTAGTGTGGTCATGATTCCAAAAACAAAAGACGTGCCTCGACATCCTTCCTTGTTTTTGGAATCATGACCACCTACTCTTTGCGGAGAGAGGACGTTTTTCTATTTTCTTGTGACTTGCACATTTGAGTTTTCTTTGCCCGGAAGAAAGTTTCCACTCTTTTGCCTGCATTGTACTAGCTTTCTCGAGACGATCGATGCCCTGCAATCTTTACTTTTTCTATAGATAGCATTTCTTACGAGAAGCAACGCATAACTGAAGCGATCTTCAGTGA
>JAZHYW010068820.1:0-37890 GCA_037355805.1 Ixodes ricinus
ACATGCGTCCTGTAATGGCAAGTTTTTTAGGCAACAGCCATGATTGCGTGAACATCAAAGTGAAAGGGAAGGCATGGAGTGATGCCAAGACTATTCGACATCAACAACATCCTGTCTTCCGTAATCAATCCTGTCCAACTAATTTGAGGCCCATGGTTCTGAGGGGTGAGGTACAAAGTAAATTCTATAATACACAAACCTTATCACAAAGGTTCCTATTTTCTTATTATATAAAGGCAAAGATAAGTTTTCAAAATTATCCTATTTCACTTTTAATTTTACTTGTGATTCCAATTTCATTGACACTAGATTGGATCCTCTCTTGAGCTCTTGAGGTGTTTTGATTTTGCGAAATATACTGTGCTCAAACAATTTGAGGTAGTGATGTCTATATGAACATACATATTTAGATCTCGGACACTTTTTGAGGTGTCATCTATGTATTCGGCGACCTCCGTGTGCGGCTTCCCCGCCTTAGATTTCGTCCCATTATTTGTGTCCTCTGTGCCCAGTCTTTTTTTTTTTTTTTTTTTCGGAGTGTGCTATTTGGTTAATCACCTACTCTCGTCCTCGCCCCTTTTTTTTTTTTTTTTTTTTTTTTTTTACTTAGAGTTTATCTTTCCTTTTGTGTGAGATCTTGGGTGGTGTACCCTTATCTGTTCTCCCTACGCACTTTATTTGTATGCGAACTCTCTCCCCTCTAAACACTGTATAAATAGAACCACATTTTTCTTGTAACCCTATTCCTGACGAAGACCTGTCTCAGGTCGAAACGTCGAATAAAATCCTCCTGGTTCGTTTTCTACCGTCACCCTGCATATCTATATATATATATATATATATATATATATATATATATATATATATATATATATATATATATATATATATATATATATATATATATATATATATATATATATATATATATATATATGGGTGGTTTCATCTCAACTCAGGCACGGATTTGGGGTCGAATTTTTAATTTTGACGAAAAAAATATATGTTTTTGGGAAAACCCTTTTGTGACAGGGAGTGCAAACCGCAAGTTCGGGCGATTTTTTGTTCTCGAGTTATGGACATTTTAAGCAGCCGAGGCGCAAACTGACCTTTCTCTCGCCTGTCGGAGGTGTCATGTTTCACTCCTTTCAACTTTTTGCCTTTTTTTTGGTAGTGCAATGTAACTTTTTTCAGCCACTCTCAGAATAGCGATTATTTATGGTCAATAATTTTATTGTGATTATTTATCTTCACTTTTGTTTTAAATATTGTCAAAGTGTGTCCCTTTGACAATATTTGTCAAAGTTTGACCAGCTCTTCTGTGTGACCTATTTGAGATATCGTAACATATTTAGTATTTTCAGAAAGCTGAGAGTATACTCTTTCTATTGATAACAAATTTAATGTTGTGTGTAAAAGAGAAAGGGCAGTGTATTCTCGTAAAGCAAGGACTATTTCAAAATTTTTGCAAATTGGAGGTCGATTTTCTAAAAAAAACCACCTTTTATTTGGCTGATTGTTTTTCTCTAGCTAGCTATTGCAGTGCTTTATAAGGTAATATAAATAGAAAATGTAATATTTTGTTTGTATGGCAGCTATAAAAGCTTGAAGTCTGATTTTGTTTGACTGTTTTGTCAGTAAATCAACTTACTCGCAAAAATACACTAATTCAAAATTGGCGCCTCTTATTTTTTTAATAGATACCTGTGAACACACTTATTCTCTGATAAATAATTTTAACGCGATTATTTATATGAAATATATTTTAGAAAATTTGCCAATATGACGTTTTTGGACGATATTTGTCAAAGTTTACCAGCTCTTCCGTGTGACCTATATGAGGTGTCTTAACATATTTAGTATTTTCAGAAAGCTTAGAGTATACTCCTTCTAATGATAACAAATTTGATGTTGTGTGTAAAAGAGAAAGGGCAGTATTTTCTCGTAAAGCAAGGACTATTTCAAAAATTTTGCGAATTGGAGGTCGATTTTCTAAAAAGCCTACCTTTTATTTGGCTAATTGTTTTTCTCTAGCTACCTATTGCAGTACTTTATAAAGTAAAATAAACAGAAAATGTAATATTTTGTTTGTATGGCGGCTATAAAAGCTCACATTTTGGTTTTTGTTCACTTGTCGCCCAGTAATACAAGTGACTCACAAAAATACACTAACTCATAATTAACTCCTCTGAAATTTTTAGTAGCTACCTGTAAATTCCTTTAATAAAAGAAGATGCAAACGGCGAGTTATGCTAATAAAGCGTCTAGGTCATAATATCTTTAATGTTTGTTTTTTAATTGTCAAACCGCCTTTCTGCAACAATATTTGACGAAGTTCAGCAAGCTGTGCTGTGTGACCTAATCAATATATTTTTATGATCTTTACATCACCGTAAAGCTCCAATTAAGCTCTTTCTTTTGAGTATAATTTGAATATTTTGCGCTAAACATATAACGCGGAACATTTGCCTGAAAAACGAATATTTAGAAAAACTTGCAAGTTTGAAGTCGATTTTCTAAAAAACAAAACCTTTTATTTCTTTCATTTTTTATTCACAGTTAGGTAATATAGTAGTCTGTCAGGAACTACCAACAGAAATTGTAATATATTGTTTGTATGGCCGCTATTAGGACTCGAATCTCGTGCTATGAGAGTTTTGAACGGGACTTCGCATAGACGCTCAGCTGAGCAGAATTTTGACCTATGTAAGGTTTTCTATTTAATGTTAGTACTTACCTCAATATCTGAGCGTAAAAGCCAGTGAAGCAACAATATTTATCCTAACAATATTTATTTACTTGGCACTGGGGTGATTTGCAAGGTGTGTGAGCTTCGCCCTATGTATTGACGGAGAAGATACGTAACATCTAGACTCCCGGACAAACTTAAGTCAAGAGGGAAAAGTCTAAGTAACCCGGCATGAATCACTGAAAATAGAAATGAAACCTAAACACATGACTAACACATTTGAAGCCTTACACGCTACGAAATGCTCGTTATTTTACGAAAGAGTCCGTATGTGCACAAAATAAACCGTACTTCCTAAGCGTCAGATACTAAATCGTACATATGTATATGCACTAAATATCTGTTTGACATAAGAAAATATGACAATTACATATCAAGTTCGGTATTTCAAACTCAAAGCCGAAAGCAAAAGGCCCCAGAGGAATTCTCTAACGATCTGCATTCCCCCGAATTGGGAGGAAGTAAGCGCTGTGCCCGCACTTGTGGATACGGACTTCTAAACTTTTTTTAAGTGCACTACTCCAAATTTCATTAATGTTTATGGTTGGATATTGAGATAACTGCTAACGATAAATAGAAAACCTTACATAGGCCAAAATTCTGCTCAGCAGAGCGCCTGTGCGAAGTCCCGTTCAAAACGCTCATAGCACGAGATTCGAGTCTTAATAGCGGCCATACAAACAATATATTACAATTTCTGTTGGTAGTTCCTGATAGACTACTATATTACCTAACTGTGAATAAAAAATAAAAGAAATAAAAGGTGTTTTTTTTTAGAAAATCGACTCCAAACTTGCTAGTTTTTCGAAATATTCGTTTTTCAGGCACATGTTGCGCATTATATATTTATCGCAAAATATTGAAATTATACTCAAAAGAAAGAGCTTAATTGGAGCTTTACGGTGATGTAAAGATCATAAAAATATGTTGATTAGGTCACACAGCACAGCTTGCTGAACTTCGTCAAATATCGTCGCAGAGAGGCGGTTTGACAATTAAAACAAAAAAAAACATTAAGGATCTTATGACCTAGACGCTTAATTAGCATAAAAAAGCATATCTCGAGAGTGTTCCCAAAAAGTTATATTGATGTAGCGTAAAAAGTAGGGAAAAGGGATGGAGTGAAATATGGCACCCCCGATAAGCTGGAAAAACGTCAGTTTCCACCTTGGCCGCTTCAACGGTCCATAACTTGAGAACAAAAAATCCGACGAACTCGCCGTTTGCGTCTTCTTTTATTATAGGAATTGCCCGAGAACATATATTTTTTTGACAAAAATTAAAAATTCGACCCAAAATTCGTGCTTGAGTTGAGATGAAATCGCCCATATGTTAGCGCCGATGGGACGAACAGAAAGACCATCCACACGGGTGGGTATGTAGTACCCATTTCGTTGGAGGGATGCACTCCAAAGTTGTTTCGTCCCTATCGCACGTGTCGATGATCTTTCCGGACCAGTATCGCTACAGTCTGTACTTCATGAAGAAAGATTCGGACAGGACAAAAACTAAGAAGTGTGAATCTAAATAAAACTACACTGATGCTTGGAATCGCTGGGCAATTGACGCTTGATCATAACAATTTAAATAATGTGCCTTCTTTTTTTTTTTTTTTTTCAGCTTTCTTTTGGACGTGGAAATTGCCTTTCTTCACATGTGGGGTTGCCGATAGGCAGTATGTGGCTGCAAAACAAAAATCCCGGAATTGTTTTTGATCAAATTAATGCAAGATAACTGGTTACATCCTCAATAAAAAAGTGAAGGAATTATAATTTTTATACATCAAATAAATCAGTTTTATTTATTAAGTATATATGTATACATCCAATATAAATCAGACGTACTATATATTATTTAAGTCACTTTACCAAAATAAGTCATTTGTTTTTCACTAGTCTTTATGAGCATGGGAACTAGATTTTCATTCTGCCCAATCACTGAAAACGGTGTAAAAGAAAAATTCACTCTACATTCAATTAAATCGTAAGGTGCAGATTAATTCAAAACTGTTTTCTTGATATAAACCGCGCCGTACTAAAAAACAAAAAGACCTCAATTTATTTGATGTCATATTCCAGCAAAGCTAAATAAGAACATCTGAAGCATATATGAAAAGGCAGAGGAAACTGCTCCTTCCCAACAAATTGTTTTCTATAAGCTTCGTACACACAGTGTTGCTGTTGCCGTTGCTTCTGAGGTCAGTTCCAAACAAAGTATTAAAGCTCTCAGCCGCACCAAAAGTGAAAAGCAAAAAAACAATATTCAACGATGTAAATGGATAATCATTGAACACGAGCACAGTTTGAAGGTTGTTTAACGATCATGACTGTCTTTTGGTTTTAAATTGCGCAAGGTGGCTGCATAATCTCATGAAGTGGCAGGCTTGTGTAGGACAAAACGTATATACTCGTACTGACTGATGTAATGTCAACCTTGCATGTACAATTAGATGTGTCTGTGCCTGTCCCTCTCAGTCATAACCCTTGTCGGTCTGTGCGTGTGTGCACACACGCATACAAATGTTTGTTTCCTTCGCATTCTGACATGCTCGCATAAGATGCCACGTAATTAAAGAAATAAGTGGAAGATAGAAACAAACCTCACCTGCCGATTAGCGCAGAAGGACACCCACCGCATTTTGCTCGTGTTCAAACTTGTAATTTTTATTTGCCCGATCTTTTTTAATTAAAGACAAAATAAATTAAAGAAACGGCATCAAATTACAAGCAAGCGCTGATAAAAGCATATTTATGGTGTATTAGCTTTGTGGGAATAAGTTTTTGTGTAAAAGGTGTTCTTGTGCAAAGTCATCACAGTGAAAGTGATGTTCCTTAAATCACAATTTAAAACATCTTGATTTTACTTTTCCACCCTGAACTGAATTATCTCGTGGTAGATTAACTTCAGAATGACAATGCCTCGTTGATTTTGCAAAAAAGTGCAGTGGTTGCGTCCTTTAGAAGCCTCAAACGTTTCTTGTCGGATGCCAGCCTGTATTGTGATTGATACAAGATGTTAAATTTATTTCCTGGGGTATATAAGAAGTGGAGAACAGCTAGGTGACCTTCTTAGGTCTGCCCCAGCCCTCATGTAACGTCAACCTCAACGTATCGGCTCGAGGAACCAAAGTACCATCCGTGCACGCTTCTGCTGCCATAGCTTCGCATGCGAAAGGCGATGCGTGGCTGCTGAATGCGTGTCACTGTTGAACGCCAGCTCCTCCGCTAGTGACACCATGCGCAGTTTTCAAAGCGCCCACTGTAGTTGCCGCACGGAGTGTGTAGTGATAGTGATATTTATTTGAGCTCAGGAGAGCCTCCTGAGCTAAAGAAATCGAAGCTAACTACCGTAAAATCCCGAGAGATAGCCCACCTAACATCAAGAGCAAATCAGGTGAAAATATGGAGTGGGCTAACTTTCAATGTACAATCAAAAAAAATTTAAAAAAATTGCTATTTTTAGGTTGTGTCCCTTTGAAGCTTGTTGGAACGAGAATACAGCGCAAACGAACGACGGACCAGTAGAAGAGTACCGTAAAAACCCGCGAATAATACAAAACATAATTTGAGGACCACTGAAAAAAAAAAAAATTATCCCCATATAATACGAAAAAAATCAGGACTACGAAAATATTCCGCGTAAAGTACGACCCTGGAAGTCTTAAGAAAACGTTTATTTGCGTCATAATTGAACCTTAGTCACTGTCATCACGTCCGTCAGACTCCTTGTCCGACGCCTCCTCCTAAAGGCAGTAGTCTTCAGTGCTGTCGAGCGCATTTGAAATCCCGCACCTGAAAGAACGAGCGACGAGCGAGGGCCGACGCAGTGAAATCCTGGCGCGGCGCATAAAGCGATTAGCCCAATGTCGGCTCGCCAAAGTTCTCATGCAGCAGCTCGGTGTTTACGGCGAGGTGCCGTTCACGTTGCCCTTTTACAAAGTTAGGGCGAAGTGCCGTTCACGTTGCTCTTTTACAAAGTCGCCCAGACTTGCCTCGACGTCGGCGAACACGCCATTCTTCGGGCTCCTAAAGCTTCTTCTCGTTCCGTTGCACGCAAACAGAGCTTGCTTTTGTCGTCTCCATCTGTGGATACTGCCCTCATTTACGGCGGATTGTCGTCCGGCTGCCCTGTTGCCGATGCCTTCCGCAACCAAAAGGACTTTTCTTTTGAAGGCAGCCGATTACTGTTTTCAGCGCCGACGCCATTGCCGAGCCTGACTGTTGTGGACGGATGGTGGCGCCTCGGACATTGCGATTTTAATGATGATGATAGCTGTTTTGAGCACCTTATTGCTTTGAAACTGAAACTACGTCAAGCAGCGTTAGATCGCGCCTCATCGAAGCTGAAAATTGTTAGGACCCACGTATAATACGAGCAGCAAATTTTACATAGCAAAATTTAAAAAAAAGAAAACAACCTCGTATTATAATTGTGTTTTTACGGTATACAAAACACTACTATTACTAGTAGTGGGCTATCTTTCGGTGTTTAAAAGAATATAGCAAATCAAGCCGGGGTAGGTTATCTTTCGGGGTGGGGCATCTCTCGGGATTTTACGGTAGTTTGATGACTGACAGAGAGCCTACCAGAGTTTAAATTTTTCAACAAGTTTTTAGGGGCGTAAGCTTTTAGGGGCTAGCCATGTCCGTCCGTAGGTCTGTCTGGCGTCCAGTGCTCGTGCTCCTGCTCGTGAGCTCACGTGCTCACATGCTCGTGTAAAACAAAAAAAAAAAAAAAATTATGAAAAAAATGAAAATATATGTTTGCGCAGTCGACAGGATTCGAACCTGTGCGGGAGACCCCAATGGATTTCTAGTCCATCGCCTTAACCACTCAGCCACGACTGCGGGACGAGTAGGGGGCTCTGAGATGTGGTAGTAACTCAAGAGCTGGGGATGTCATGGATGAAACGTTGCATGTAGCCGCTCAACGTCTATACAGGAGAGGGCGCTGCGGTCAAATGCATATATAATCGCGTTAAACTTTGCATGCATTGGCTCAACGTTTATAGACGAGAGGGCACTGCAGTCAAATGCTCAAATACGTATATAACCACATTCCATACCACACATTCTCTTTCTGACATGGATGAAAACGAACGAAAGGCTCCGGCATGCTGCGGCTCAGCGTCTACGCAGACAAGCACCACCAGAGCTTCGCCTCAATCAACATCATTCACCACGTGGAGATGCGGTCAATTTTTAATGCGAATAGCATTCTTTGGATACTTCACGCACTTTTCGCCTATGTATCTATCTATCTATCTATCTATCTGGCTATCTAACCTCTTACGCCGCGGGTCGATAAATAAATAAAAAATACCGGCGCCGGCTGGGATTCGAACTGTTGACCCTTTGATCAGCAGGCAGACGCGCTAACCACAGAGCTATGAAGGCAGTCATTCAACGCACTCTAAACGGTTGTTTATATCTTTACCATAGGACGCGCTTTACAGCGCTGTCACAGCTACCGGTGCGCGCGCGTTCCATCTCCCTCACCCTCTCCTGCGCTCACCCTCTCCCGCGCTCGGGAGAGGGTGATGTAGCGGCCGTGCTCAGCCTCACGAGAGCGGAATGAGCCCTCGTGCATGGAACGCGCGCGCACCGGTAGCTGTGACAGCGCTGTAAAGCGCGTCCTATGGTAAAGATATAAACAACCGTTTAGAGTACCGTTGGTTGAGACTAGCTGAGACGCCAGAAAGTCTGGTCGGTACCATTTTGAGTGTTTGTGCGTATGGCGCGTGCTTTGCTCGCCTTCCTAAGTGACACAAACGCACGTGCTGGGCTGCGGAGATCGTGCGCAGGGCTGTGAAAGTGTCAACAAATTTAGAATCGCCTCAAGAGTGGGCTGGCGTATCTAGAGTGTGCCGGCCACCTGACGAACGCGCATAACTCCGCACCGTTTGATGCTATTCGCATTAACGTAGATAATCATTCCCAAAGGATGGGTTCTGCTGATTTTTTAACACTCTTTCTGTCCCTTGAAGACTTAAAGGGCAGTATTGTTTTGGGCCTTGTACAGTACTACATTAAAAATATAAAAATGAAAAACTGAGGCGGTATTTGAATGGGAGTCTTGTTGAAATCTCAAGAGTGGCAGGTGACCTTTTGCAAAGAGATCGATGAAGCTAGGTGTCTTAGGAAAGCACCGGCTGCTACACTGTCTTTCAGGAGACCTTTTTCATATTCCATAGTACACAGTTGCAAATAACTGAACTTGCTTGTGTTTCAGCACATATACTTTCACTCTGAAAGTCTGGTTCTGTTAATTCGGCATCATTATTTTTATCTAAAGGTGGGAAGGGGCTACCATATATTCTCATAGAATGTTTGTTTTGTATACGAACAATGCCTGGCACCTGCATTTCCTCAAACCACACATATATCGAGGCTCTGTGTTTGTGGAGTTGTTTCTAGGGGAAAATTCAGAGGGTGTTCCTCGGAACCCGTTATTTGCTGAAGATTTTGGAGATGTTGAGCTCTTGCTTGTGCTGACCCAAAATTCTGAGATGACATTTTTTTCTTTTTTCTAAGCTGGCAGATGTAGCTTAGAGCTATTCTGACCTTGAAGTAGGCTACATAGCTTTCCAGATTGCAGCCTCCAGAACCACCGGAAGTACACTATGTAAGCCACTCTGCTAAGTGGCACCCTTCTGTCTAGTGTCTCCCTGCTTCGGTCAGTGTTTAAGGTGCTCCCTGGACTCCGCAGCTTTTGCACCAACACCTAATTCTATCTAATCCGATTCAATCAGGTCTGCAAAAAGCTGGAGATGGCCGAGATTCCATCAGGCGATCCAGATCCGCTATGCGGGCTACAAGGGCATGCTGTGCGTGAACCCGCTGTTGCCGGGAGATAAGCTGGTCCTGCGGGAGAGCATGCGCAAGTTCACCTGTTCCAGCTCGGACAGCCTGGAAGTCATCAAGGTCTCCGCACCACGTGAGGTCTTGGGTGCAGAGATCTGTGTCCCCTTCATAGACCTTTTCATCCTTCGTCACATGGGCACTGCCATCTTGGAATCGCATGACGCAACCGGCATAAGGTGGCTTCAGCTCGTCGCTCCGCTCTTCCCTCCGCACCTTGGCAAATGCATTGTATCCATGCATTTTGCTTGTGTTTCTGCCACGTCTCTTGCCTTACCCTGTAAAGTTTTGTCTCATGCTCATCTTTATTATCTAATTGCCTTATCTGCCCAACTTCTGCAGTTGATTTTGTTACATGTTTTGACTATTTTTCTTTTCGGCGTACCGGGTGTGTGTGAGGCTAGAGGAGATGCGTAAATCATTGTTATTACTTATGCACATTGATTGTGTAGGGTTTGAGAAGTCAATTATGTATGATATCTCCTGTATGCTCAGGGATAGTGGCAGAATCCTTAAACAAGTATCGCAAAATATATTTATGGTCATGCATCTAGGATCTAAGGAAGTTGATAAAAATAGTTAGCATTAGTATAGACTGTCTGTGTTTTCTGAAAGCATCATGCTTCGCTTCGTAATAAATTGAAAACAGTTTCTTCTTGATTATATGGTGGAGCTTGTCGGGATAGGCAATAAATGTTTAACTTGCATTTTATCTGATCCTGGGAATGATGATGACGTCAACACCAGGCAAATTGTTCACGATACTACTTTTAAATTTGTCAGACATTCTTAATCGTTTCTGCGATTAAAACATTCGCTTGATCAGTGAAGTACTTCAGCGACTTTTTAATAATGTTGTTTATTTCCACCATAAGATGATGGTGGCGATCAGGAAAAAGAGCTGTGATGTACTGCTTGATGGGTTCCTGACCGCCTGGAGCAGCAGAATAATTCAATAAATTATTCTCAATTATTTCATAACAAAAGTTTTGACTTCGTGGCTGAAAAAAACTGTCCTAGATAGCTTGAGCCTGCCTGAGGCCATCAATGTGTGTCCCAAAAGGCAGCCGTCTGTATGGAAATCACCCAAGTGCAGCATTGTTGATGCTGGATGGGGTTTTACTTCAAATGGCAGGCGACTGCACGAAATGTGCAAGACGCACTTGTTCCAACGAATAAAGGTCTGTTTACACAGGTTCATGAGGTAGTACTTGACCTTCAACTTCAGCCAAACTTGCCATAGGTCACTTCTTTGGTACCTCTTTATTTAATTCATTTGGCAAATTTTATGAAACACAGATGTCAGACTTCACTTGATGGACCTGTCATTTACCTTATATCCTGAGTATGTCGAAAGCAAATGTCCGCATAACAAGTGGTTTATTTCGTAAGGCCTCCATTGTGAAATGTTGTTGATGAGCACTTTAGCGGGGCTAATAGTTAAACAGTTTTCCTACCCAGCATAGGATGAACTATCAAAGTATTTCACAAGCACTTAATTTCTTTAAAATAAAAAAAGACATCCCAAAACAAAATTACCGTAAAGTCCCTTATGAACGCCGGCCTCCGAGAGATCGCCCATCCCGTTTCTTGGGCTGAGTCTCCATAAAAAAATTCCGAAACATTGACCACCTCCAGATTTCCACCAGATTTCGATCGCGCAATGTCCGACGGTAGTGGCATCAACAGAGTGATCTGTGGTACAATTGGTACGCAGAAGGGGTCCCAAAGCATTGGTGTTTTAGAACCACTCTCATTGTCAATTCATGCATTGATAGGTCTAGGTTAGCCTGCTTGCATTGCCATGCCTGCCTGGCATCTCTAGAATAACCCCAGGGCAGTAAATAGGAGGCACCATGACAAACTGCTTTCAATACAGCTAGTGGCCAAAAATGGCAAGTTTGACTAAGTACTACTACTATTAGTGTCTTTTTTTTTTTTTAGAATGTATTCTTTGTTGTTGGTGAAACACCCCGTATATAGACACTACCACTCTCTAGGCTCATGTTTGAAAACGGAAAAAGGACCCTAAACGGTGCCTCTCTTTTCACCAGGCCCGGTGTGCCTGAACCGGCCGCTGATCACCATCTTGGAGCAGCTGGGAGTGCCCAGCCGAGTCTTCCTGTGCCTGCAGCAGAAGATGGTGCTCATGTTTGCAGATGCGCTCGTGTGCGAGAGCACAGCCCTGCAGGTGCTCTGCACCTACCTGAGCGGCGCCCTGCCCTTCCGCCGCCTGCGTATGCACGGCCTCTGCCTCACCCGCAACCCGTTTGTGCGTTCCCTGCTCTACACGGTCTACAAGAGCACCATGGGTGAGTGGCGCCAATGGGCGAGGCCTGGATCCTTGTGCCCCACGACAGGGATGCAAGGAGGATGAATTTTCATTCTTTCTTCATTATTCTCTTGGGGTGCTCGTATTGAGAGGTCTCTCAGGGAATGTTCACCACTTGCTGCCCGTAAAGGGCAACTCCGGCCAAAACTCAAATTGAAATAAATTACTGGTATCGCTGTAGTGGCACGAAATACAACCCCAACCAAAATATTATGTCCGGGGGACGCCGCATTCTCAACTAATGCCGATAATAAAAATGCGACCCGCCGCAAGCCGCTGCTCCTTAGCTGGTGGCCAGCGGGTTGCCGATCGCTAAAGCAACATTGGGCCGTGACGTCAGTATCGTTCTCTTTTTTTCCTCCGGTCCGAGCGTTGCGTGGAGTGCGCTTCCTTGAGCCGCTACCACCGCTACTTCGGCTTGTGATTGGCGTGTTTAGCCGTTGCTTTTATCTGTAGCCCGAGTAGCTTCGGTATTGCTTTCTGTTTATTTTCTCGTGAGGACTCCAAGACTCGTTCTAGCGAGCAGTTCGGTACGCCCAAGACTGCTGTTCCTCGAAAGATGCCGAGTACAACTTGTAGCGCTGTGGGCTGCTCAAACAACCCACTGCGAAACCCGGAGGTACTTTTTCACAAGTTTTTAACGGACCGGAAATTGGAGAAGGTGTGGGTGAACTTTGTTCGACGAGTGGACTTTGGACTTCGGCTTTTACGCACCCGAGGCAAAAAGAACGAAAAAATGAACGTGTACAGCCCAGCACACGTGTGTTCGGGTGTCGCGGCCCACGCTGGAGAGCCTCAAAGCTTCGTGTCTGGGACTGACCAGCAGCGCGAGAGCGAGAGGGCCCCCAGTACTGTACGTCACTGGCAGCGCGGCGTAGAGCAACACCGCTCCATCCATGGAGCCCTGATGACAATTTAGGCCTAGCGACGAGTATGGAAGACCGCACACACGGCGACAGCCGCCGAGTACGGCACTGGACAAGCTCACTCGTTTTCCAGTCGCTAGCTTTTGGGTATACAAGCGACGAGTACGTCATAGCGCATGCACGGCGGCTGCCGCCGAGTACGGCACCGTACGAGCTCAGGGGTTTTCCAGTCGCTAGCTTTTGGGTATACGAACTAATCTCTTGCTACATTTGCTGGATAACTACCACGTATACAGAATTAAAACAATATCAGCTTACCTCCTATATTTAGACGGCTAGTGCAACAGAGGTAGGTGCCGCTCGGCCTGCATACTCGTTGAACGAGAACGATCCTGACGTCACGTTCACATAGCGGCTGATTTCCAGTGTTGCTGGGGCCTCGAGCTGCTAGTTTCGGTTTTGTCGGCCGCGCCCCAAACAAAACTTAGAGGCGTCGATATCTTTAAAGCTACGCACAATAACGAGAAAAAAATTGCACCTTGCAATTCAGGGACGCTGACTGCACTAAGAACAGTCATAATCCCAAAATCGAAAGTATGGACCGGAGTTGCCTTTCAGTTTAGGAAAGGGTTTCTCCAATCTTTCGATCTGAAGGAACCATATCTGCCTCGAACGGGAGCCAAGGAACTTCGCTCGGTCTAGGCATTGGTGCACCACAGCTTTACAGATGCCTGCAGACCTTGTTAACAGTAACGTTCAAACCAGGGAGTCATTGGCCTTTAGTTATTACCGTATTTACTCGCACAATGAACGCACTCGCGTAATGAACGCACCCCCCAAGTCGGCTCTCAAAATTTTGACTTTTTTTTTCACTCGCGTAATAAACGCACCTCCAACTTGGACGTCAAAATTTTGACCCCCGCCCTCCACGCGCGCGAAATGAACGCACATTTTTTATCCTGGCGCAGTGAGGTCGCGAATGCATGGGCAGCGTGAGCGAACAAAACGCCTTGTAAAAGGCGTTAAAAAATAAAAAAAGATCCAACGGAAGCAAAAAAAAAGCATAAAAAGATATATTTTTTTTTTTGCACAGCGCAGTCTGGATTTTGTGTTGCGCACCGCGCGCAAGAAGCGGAGAAGCACTCGCCTCAGCAAAGCAAAACAAAACAGCTTGCGAAAGGCGGCAAAAAAAAAACAAAAAAAACCATCCACCGAACCAAAAGAAAGAAAAAAAAAGCTTTTTTTTTTTCTTTGCACAGCGCAGTTTGGTTTCGGGGTCGCGCGCCGCGCGCAAGAAGATAGGAAAGAGAAGCGGTGAAGCCTTCGCCTAAGCAAAGCGAAACAGCTTGCAAAAGACAGCAAAAAAAAAAAGAAAATCCAGGAATTAAGAAAATAAAAAAAACAAAGAGGAGTTTTTTTTAATATTTTTTCGCAGACGCAGTTTGCTTCAGGGGTCGCGCGCCGCGCGCAAGGAGATGAGAGATAAGAAAGAAAAGCAGAGAAGCTCTCGCCCAAGCAAAGCGCACATAATGAAGATCCTGCCCTCGCCTCCTCGTCGCACTTTGGAAAGAGAAGCGAGAAGCCCTCGAAATGAACACACTTTTCTATCCTGGTGCAGCGAGGTCGCGAAAGCATGGGCGACGTGGGCAAACAAAACAACTGGCGAAAGGTGGAAGGAAAAAAAAAAAAAAAACACGGAGGCAAGAAAAAAACATGGAGAGGGGCTTTTTTTTTTTTTTTGCGCATCGCAGTTTGGCTTTGGAGTCGCCGCGCCGCGCGCAAAGAGATAAGAAGTCACGTCGATTTTTGCGGGATAAAAGGGCCGTTCATTATGCGAGTAAATACGGACGCAAAAATTTTACCTCGCGTAATGAACGCACCCCCAACTTTGCCTCGATTTTTCGGGAAAAAAGTGCGTTCATTCTGCGAGTAAATACGGTATTAATGAATGGCTCAGATATATTGAGATAGTGCTTGAACTGGAAAGACACTTGGTGGCAGGTGCGCTTGAGGTAATTAAGCAGCTTGGGAAACCCATGAATGTACTCTAGGGCAGGGGTTCTCAAACGTTTTCATCCTAGGGAACCCCAGCATGCCTAAAAAGTCCCAAACCCCCCCCCCCGCCCCCTGGTTGTTGACCGATAATACTGTGCAACAAAGGCATTTAGATGGTGAACAAGTGTTATTGCACTGACAGAATGAGACAAAATGGAGGACCTGGGGGACAATGTAAAATGTATAGTATGTATACATTTTGTCGAGACCAGTTATAACGAAGTCAACCGGAATCGGAAATCACTTCGCTATATCCGCTATTTTGTTATAACCGACTTCGGTTAACGAACTGCAAAAGGGAATTGGAAATCGTGATCATTCGCTGTAGCCGCTCTTTCGTTATAACCGACTTCGACAGTACAGTCAAACCCACTTATAACGATCCCACATACAACGACCTATCGGTTATAACGACCAGCTTTCAGAAAATATACAAGTTCAAGGCCTTACCCATTAAAATTGGTCCAGATAAAACGACCGTTTTTCAAAGCATCATACTGTTACAACGAACACAAAGTCCGCTTCTGGAAGAAAAAAATAATAATCTCGCGCGCAAAAAGAAAAAAAAAGTAAAAAAAGCTAAATTTCAAAAAGGAAAAAAAAACAAAAAAAAACATCGCGCGCGAAAAAGAAAGAAAAGAAAAAAGTAAAAGAGCTACATTTTGGGCGCGGCGCTTCGGGAGACGCTCAAGGTCATTTCCACAGCCGCGCAGCAGGGGAGGAAACAAAACTACAAAAGTAAAAACGCTCTCCCGGGTCGCGTAGTCTGCCGATTGTGCGTACGCGGGAAGGAAGAAAAGGCAAAGGAGGAAGTCAACCACGCTGTGCTGTGTTCGTGTCGTTCTATGTTTGCAAACTCTGTATTCAACTCAAGAAAAACTCAATGCTCGGTGTAAGGTGGCTAGCCCCATCACCATCGTGACCGTTTGTTTACTTTCGCCATTTTGGTATCGGTATCACGCACATTCTCTCGCGTTAAAGTGAACCGTCTGCGGACTCGTGTCTGTCGGTTTAAAGTGAAAAAAAAAGAAGAAGAAACACTATGAGGCTTTATTTAAACGAAAGGGCATCACGCTGGCGGAAAAAGATACCCGACGAGCTCGCAAAGTGTTGTTTGAAAGACGACCCTGCCAGAGGCGACGGCCGCGGACTCGTACATGCGCAGGAAGCGCGGCACTTAAAACGCTTTAGACCTAAGCAAGTATTAATTACCTCTGTGGACAGCGAAGAACCATCGTCCGACTAGTGCACGGCATTTTTTTTTTTTTTTTGTGTTGGCGTGCGTTTTATAAAATTTGTTCTATGAGGTATGTGGTCAATCTTCATTGTTTTACTTGTGTGGTAGAATCGGCAGTAATTTACTTTTTGATTTTCTGAAAGCTAAATCTGCCTGCGCGTTAGAATTAGGGGCGCGTTAGAATCTTGCAAACAGTTACTTTAAATAAAGAGCTGGCAGAGTGAAACTACATATACCAGCTTCATCATCCTTATTTATAATGTTTTAAAGGTAAGTCCAGATATAACGAACTACTGATAAAACGACCACTTTTCGCGGAACTATCGCGTTCGTTATAAGTGGGTTTGACTGTATTGGTACGAAGGGTGAGGTTGCTTTGCCCGCAACACCAACTCAATCCATGGCTGAGGCCGTGGAAGGTTTAACTAAGGAGGGGGGGGGGGCACTGCAATTTGGGTGCTCACTGAACCCATGAGACCACTCGTGGAACCCCTGTGTTTACGCAGAACCCAGTTTAAGAACCTCTGCTCTAGGGAACCCTTGGTTATCCAGAGTACACTATGGGTAGTTATGGTACTTATTTGTATGTACACTTTGGTACCCGAGTACCCGTGGGTACTTAAGGTATTGAGTACAGTGCTCAACAAAACGAAATGGACCAATGGATCCAGTGGCCTAGGGAATATACCATAGTTACATCAGAAATTCCTGGAGTAACCAAATGGCAGAGCCATACGATTACTCTGTATACGCTAGAGTGACTGTATATACTCCTAAAGCTGAGCATACGCAGTTACTCTAGCGAGGCCACGTGCTGAGCTGGTTCATTTCGTTTTGTTGAGCAGTGTACCTTGGGTACCAAGGTACCTGGTACTCTTGGTACCCTTGGGTTCCTAGGAACCAGTGTTGGGTAAAGTACATCTAAAAGGTACTTCAAGTAAAGTATAAAGTAAATGAGACGTTATGTACTTCAAGTAAAGTAGTAAGTACACTGGGTGCAATGTACTTGAAGTAAAGTACTATAAATGCAATGTACTTTAAAAGTAAAGTACAAGTATTTTAATACAATCTTTCATGATGTCCTTTAATTCCCCTATACGTTTTTTTTTAATCTTGTATGCATTGCCCAGGGGTAATTGGGGGTCAAGACCTATTTTTAAAAGATAGCGGCGAATATTTGATAAAGTCAAGTGGCGACAGAGTTGTTATTCTCTGGAATGGAACCGAATACAGATGTCCGTCCTTTGAGTTTGACGCCCCTTGCACTGGATTGTTGCACCCAAGGGGGTTAAATGTACAAACAGAGAGCATGACGTCAGCCCCGAGCTTCCACAAGCAATCCTCTCATAGAAAAGTATCCTCTCCTGAATGAAAAAAATAGTGAGTGTGCAAGCGAGCTGGTGATAATTAATCATAATGTGACACCTGAGATTGGGGTGTGAAAAAATTAAGGAACTTTCAAATATAAGGAAAAGACAAAAGAGAATGTCTCAAAACATTGTGACGCGTTCTCTTCTGTTGTCTTTACTTCGACTTGAAAATTTAATTTTCCCCACTACAGTCTCAGGTGCTACATTATGATTAATTTTGCTTTCCTGATATCTTAAACCTCCTTGCTTGCGCTGACCGACCGACAAGTAGCGAGAGTTCAAAAAGCTACGGGAAAGCCGCCCTCAGAACAAATGGAGCGATGCGTCGTGTGCTCACGTTTCTGGTGGGAGTAAAATGTCCCTCCCAGTATTTCTTCGGAGCTGACAAAGCAGCATTTCGTGATACCAATTTAGCAAAATCAAATTTGGGGAATGTACTTTCAAGTTGGGAATTGTACTTTCCTCGGAAAGTACCAGAAAAAATACTTTAAGTAAAGTACAAGTACACACTCGGAGAATGTTCTTCAAGTAAAGTACAAGTTTCCTAAACCTACTTGAAGTACCGTAGTACTTTAGGTACAATGTACCTAAAGTACTTTCCAACACTGCTAGGAACTCAGTTTGAGGACCCATGATCTAGAACAAAGTTTTTGGATTACTGTACTCCGTTTTGCTTAAAGATTGCTGCGCAGCAAAAGCTACAAGAGAGCTCCGGGTCTTCAGCGTCCCTGCAGAGCACGGGCGCTCGTGCAGCGGATGTGTCGTTCGGGACAATGTGCTTAGGACAACATCGAACAATTATGGCGAGCAGATAGTCTGTGGGAGGGCTTTGCACTGCTTCCTGCAACAGATTGTAAGCAACAAAATGGCGGCACCCCCAAGACTCGGGTTGTGGAGTGTCAGTATACTCTTCACTGGCTCTAGTCACCCCAAGGATCAAGAGGTCACTCCAATTTCGTTTCTAGCCTCGACTTGATTTTTAATGCAAGAGGATTATCGCCAGCATTTTTTCCCCCTAAAACGGATCAATGTTGCTGTATTTCTGGGCCACGAAACAATGTGTTCTTTTGCCTGTGCTTTGTGCAAACCATTTTTTTAACATACAGGAGGTAGCATTGTTTTATGACAGTGGAAAATTTGAATGGAGGCTGTGTTCTGTCAAGTGGTTTATGCTTGTTCTGTATACCGAGGCTAGTAGCTCCTGTTCTCTCGAGTGAAAACATTGATATAAGACTTATCAGCCACAAAAAATATTTATTCACTGCACATTCACTGCACTTGAATGCATTGTGATAGGCTCTAACCTTTTTTTAGGCAGAGAAAATTCCTGCTGCCTTTGACATGTGTAATGCAACATAAATATTTTGCTAAAAGTTTTCTAGGGGAAGTTCAGTTTGTAATTTTGTTTGTGTACTTAAAAAAAAAAAAAGTTATTTTTTGGAGCGTTTTTTTTAACTCTCTGTGACTATTGTGGCATTGCCAGAGGTTTGTCTCAATCCCCGTTTCACAGAACGGCCTGCACACCAAGAGCCGCATTGCTGTGCCGCTGAACAAGGGCCGCAACATGCTGGGCGTTCTGGATGAGACCAGCACCCTGAAGTACGGGCAGGTGTTTGTGCAGTACACCGCACTGGGGCCGGACATCGAGGGGCAGGACGACGGCCTTCCCAAGACCCGCATCGTCAGAGGTGCGTCGCCCGGATGGCCGACCTGCTTCGCTTTGCTACACGATGTCCCTCCAAAGTATTCTGAGGGTTTTCCTTACCACAAAAATAAACTATGCGTCCCCAAACGCTCATTCTCTGCCCAAATATAGCGCTAGTGGTCCAAACCAAGTGCCAAAGTTTCAGGACTAACTGTTATCTTAATCAAAAGTTACAGGTGATTTTCCGAAATTTTTCAATGGGAAAATGATGGCCGACATAGCTCTCGAATATGTACATGGCGCCTACCAGGACCAGCTTCTGAGAACGGGACCCATTTTCCATGAAAAAACGGTTAAAGTGCAGGCGAGCTGGTGTAAGTTACACATGATGATTGAAACCTGAGACTGTGGTTCGAAAAGCGAGACTCGTGAACAAAGAAGAAAATGAGACATACGAACGTCTCAATTGAGACATTGTCTGTCCTTTTTCTTCCTACTTCATGAGTTTCCGTTTTTCAAACCACAGTCTCAGGTTTCAGTTATCATGTATAACCCATTTTCCCATTGAAATTTTTAGAAAATCACTTGTAACTTTTGAATAAGATATCGGTTAGTTCTGGGCTTTGGCATGTGGTTCGGACCACTAGTGCGTTACATTTAGGTGGAGGCCGAGCGTTCGGCAATGTGCCGTTTATTTTTGCTGCTGAAAAAAATACCGTAAATTTAGGTTTGGGACACGCTGTACATCGGTGTCTTTGCCCGATGACTGTTCTATTGATAAAACCAGCTTAAGGTCGACCTGCAGAATCTTCTTCTGGGAAGAAAACCGGTTCCCAGTTTCCTCCTCTCCACTGCCTCTCGCCCTCCAGTCCCCTTCTCGTCTCACTAGAGCGGGCCTCCAAGCAACTCCCCGCAGGAAGGAAGAGGGTCTCCCTCATTCTCGAATGGGAAGGAGGAATCGAGAGGGAGTTTCCTCCTTTCTGCCTGTTGGTTGGCCTTTAAAGGGATAGGGCAACGAGTTCCAGCACCTGTTTTATTGTCCGAATGCCAACCACGTTCTGGCCACAGCATGGAGATGCCAATATTTTTGCTCGAAAAGACACCAAAGAATATTTGAAACGAATAAACCGAGATATCGTTACGTCACTCTGAACTTGAAAGCGGTTACAGCTCCGTGGAAGTGCGGTGGCAAGCTGCGTGCGTGTAAGCCCCGTTGATCTTGAGCGAACTAAATTTCCCTTGTCTCCCGTGCCTTTTCAGCTCCTGCGAGGGCAGGAAGGGCAACTAAGACAGCCATGTTGTAATGCGTCAATGCCACCAGGTGGTGATGCTCGCACTCATGGTGTGAAGGAAAATGTGACGTGTTTTGGGAGCCCCCAAGACTCGTTACAACCTGGCCATTTTAGGTAACCCTCATCGCTCCTGGCAGGAGTTGAATAGGCGTGGGAGAGAACGAAAATTCGGTTCAGCGAAGTTCTACAGGGCTCGCGTGCACGCAGCTGGCCGCCATTCTTCCGCGGAGCGGCGTTGCTTTCAAGTTAAGAATGACATAACAATGTTCTATTTATTTCTTTTAAATAATGTTTTGGTGTCTTTTCGAGCAAAAAAACTCGTGTCTCCGGCTGCGGCCTGAGAATGTGGTTGACATTAAAATAGGCGCTAGAATTTTGTTGCTGTATCCCTTTAAGGGGTGACATCCACCTTCAAGTGTCAACTTTTAGACCAGTTGCTCGGTATATATGAAATTCGGAGGGTCTATTCATCTCGTTGCCTAAATGCACTTTATGAAATTTCATCTCTGTAGGACTATTGGCCTATACGCTACAGGGGAGGTACACAGCTATTGATGTAAGTCGCTCTCACTTGGCAAGGAAATCTATCGCATAAAATTGCTGGAGAATATTGAGCATTTCTAAGCTTCAGCCTTAACTAGAACATGTGGTGGGGGAGGGGGGCTATCTACTTTTTACCTTAAAATCCGTGTTTTTTCTATGCAGAATGTCAATTTGAAAAGCATTCCACATAATGGGGCATTTTCTCCTCATCAAAACTCTACTTTTTGGCAATAAAAACTTTATTTAAATAGAAAAATAATTATCTAGCCCCATTCCTCAATAAATTTCAGTTCAGAAACATCCACAGCAAAGAATACATTCCGTGAATCATTGAAGTGATAGATTTCCTAAAACAAAAGTTGCTGCAAAAAGTGAAACTGAGAAAAACCTGTTTGAAGTTTCCACACCACTACATTTGCTTTTGCTGGTGGTTGTAGTAAAAAATTTAAATACTACAGTGGTGTTGGCAACTAAAAGGCACCAATAGCATAGATGGTGCCTTCTGCTTACCAATCTCCAGCATGGCTTTGCTGAATGAGTTTGAGCTTTAAACGCTTTCTTTGAGTGTCATTTTGTTGTCGGCATGTGGACATTGATTGTGAAGTGAGTAAGGAATTGGGTATGCTTGCAATACACAAACCAACATCAGCGAGTATGGGCAGGGCAAGCATCATCAAAATACAAAGCAGACAAACCCACGTGACTTTCTATAAATGAATGCTGGTTTTAGTCAGTTTTGTGTTCAATCAGGGTGGGCTTTTCAATTCTTGGCCATATGCATAGCCTCTTCTTTGTGAAAGCTGGACTTCTATGGTGTTTTTGCCCGAATAGAGTTTACTCTCGAACAAAGATAATTAATGTACTGAAACTGTGGAGAAATGCTCCTTCCAATGAGAGTATGATCATCATTTTAGGGCATACCGGTGCCGGTGCAAAGCTACAGCAGTTTGAAAATAGGAAGCAGAAGTTTCACATTTCCAAAACGTGGTTTTGCATCGTTGGCTTACTGAAAATGTTTTATTTCTCCGTAAATACCGTATTTACTCGCATAATGAACGCATTTTTTTCCGAAAACTCGAGGCAAAGTTGGGAATGCGTTCATTATGCGAGTATAAAATTTTTGCGTCCGTATTTACTCGCATAATGAAGGGACCTTTTATCCCATAAAAATCAACGTACTTCTTATCTCTTTGCGCGCGGCGCGGGGACTCCAAAGCCAAACTGCGATGCGCAAAAAATAAAATGCCCCTCTCCATCTTTTTTTCTCTTGCTTCTGTGGTTTTTTTTTTGGTTTTTTTCCCGCCTTTTGCAAGTTGTTTTGTTTGCCCACGCTGCCCATGCTTTCGCGACCTCGCTGCACCAGGGTAGGAAAGTGCGTTCATTTTCGAGGGCTTCTCGCTTCTCTTTCCAAAGTGCGAGGAGGAGGCGAGGCAGGATGCCTTCATTATGTGCGCTTTGCTTGGGCGAGGGCTTCTCTGCTTTTCTTTCTTATCTCCTTGCGCGCGGCGCACGACCCTGGAACCAAACTGCGCTTTGCTTAGGCAAGGGCTTCACCGCTTCTCTTTCCTATCTTCTTGCGCGGCTCGCAACCAACCTGCGCTGTGCAAAAAAAAAAAGATTTTTTTTTTTGGTTTTGTGGATTTTTTTTTTTTGCCGCCTTTAGCAAGTTGTTTTGTTTCGTTTTGCTTAGGCGAGGGTTTCTCCGCTTCTCTTTCTTAACTCCTTGCGAGCGGCGCGCAACCCAAAATCCAAACTGCGCTGTGCAAAAAAAAAAAAAAAAGAAAGTATCTTTCTTGTGCTTTTTTTTTGCTTCCGTTGGATCTTTTTTTATTTTTAACGCCTTTTACAAGGCGTTTTGTTCGCTCACGCTGCACATCCATTCGCGACCTCGCTGCACCAAGATAGAAAAGTGCGTTCATTTCGCGCGCCTGGAGGAGGGGGTCAAAATTTTGACATCCGAGTTGGGGGTGCGTTTATTACGCGAGGAAAAAAAAAGTCGAAATTTTGGGAGCCGACTTGGGGTGCGTTCATTACGCGAGTGCGTTCATTGTGCGAGTAAATACGGTACTTCAGATATCGCAATAATAATTTGCAGGAGTGTACACCATTAGTGGTGGAACCACAATACATAAAAATAGGAGAATTCGTTTTTTTCTTAAAAATTTGAATTTTAGGCTGCCTAAATTTAGCATTGAAACGTCGCAAAATGAATATGAAGCGGCGGAAAAAAAATCTTGGCATACTTGTATTATTTATTTATCTAGTTTAACCCTAAAGGCCCTTTCGGGCATTACATAAGAGCGGACGTGGTACAAAGACCCGTACAACTACTGGCTTGTCCAAGTATGCATGTTGCTACGATTAAAACATGCGTGCAAAAGAAAGGATTGGACAAACCTTCCTTTTTTGCACATGCTTTATGTAGAGTTGGCTCCTGTCGATCAATAAATACTACGGACACGCCCACTAAAGAAAGTAAAATAAAGTCCCGGCCAATCTTTTGGGTTAAATATGCTTGTCTGACTACAACGAATTCCTGTTTAACAAACATTTCTGTTTAACGAAGCAATTTTGTCGCCCTACAAAGCAGAAATGGCCGGTGTTACGATTTATGTAAATTGTCACTCTCGGGTGAAGTACGTAGAGAAGAAAAATACCGCGGCAGCGGCGATGATTGAAACAGAGAAGAGGAAGGCTCCTCCGCCACCATTCGGCGCATTCTCAGTTTTGGGTTTAAATAATTTGTTGGTGTGCAGCCTTATATCCAGACGGCGCTGCATGACTATGTTGGTGCGTAGGAAGACTGTACGCAGCAACATAGTCACGTACTGCCATCTAGACGTGGGGTTGCTCACTAACAAATTATTTCGACCCAAAATCGAGACCATGCCGCATGGCGGCAGTGGAAGCAGCGCGACGAAGACGGCACTGCGCCTTTACCATACTTTTACGTAGTTTTGTTTTGTTCACATCATTGAGTATGCACCACTCCGCTTCAAGATGAGTTCTTATCTTTGCTCTGTCCGGGCCACGCTCACTCGTTTTGTTATTTTGCATGTACGTCGGCATATCTGAAAGAACCCACGCAAACAGTATACTAGTATATAAAAAGTATTTTCGTCGGCAGTTACAACTTTTTTATGCTGTCTTGGCATTTGTTCGACTAACACCCCCATCTTCACCAGGATCCAAGATTCCCAATCCTGTTTGATTGGAGTTCCATATTGTTCTGCCTTGGAGCGATATTATGTGGTTGAAGAGACGTCAGTGTGCGTTAGCTAGTGATGGACCGAATCTGCCGAGCTTCTGATTCGGCCAAAGGATTCGGCACAAATGCCGAGACTTTTGAAGGATTCGTGCAACAGGTCGGCCAAAAGATCCGGCAAATGTCTGCGCACGCGCGAGAACGCGCTCGGGACCAAGGGGAGTTAGTGAGCTGCAAATGGACGCACGTGCAGTCGTGCGGTTACTATCGTGCAGTGCACGGTGGTGCAGCGTAATTCAACCAACTCAGAAGCTCGTTGTTGGCCACCAATCAGTGGTTACGGCGAGGTGTGGAGTGAGTAGGCCTCGCGGTAACTTTGTTTGTGAGCGAGGTGTGGTTCTCTTTAATATTTTGTGCCTCAAGGATAGAAAATCGACCAGTAATTTACGCAGTCCACTGCGCAAATAACAAATGATGCGGTCCATTCTGGATGGCCACGTTGATTTTTAATTTGACATTTCCAGTGATGCAACGAAGGTAGTTGAAACATTGGCCGACAATTACTTTAAAGCTGTTAGCTTGGCCCAGCTCGTTTGTCTGCTTGTTTTGTCTTGCCTCGGTGGGGTCTGCAATGGATCCTCAATGCGTGACTTTTCGCGAGCGCGCGGGCCCCATGGGCCATGGCACGGGGTTGCGGGCGCCAGCTTGTTCTGCGGCCCAGCGAGAGCGGGAACTGAACTTTGCCGATAGCGCCTGCCTGGGAACAGAGCCGCTCGTGTATCGTGTGGAAAAGAAACCGCTCCCGAACAGAACGATCGGAGGCACGATGCTGAACGGCACGCAGAAGGACCTCACCATGTAATCAGAAGTTAACCCACAGAAATAATGCTTAGTCGTTTATTTTTTCTTTTCTCAAATCAGCGTCGCATTATTAAATAGCGGAGACGTCAAGCACCCGGCACACGACTTTGACAAAGCACTCCTCGCAATTATAACAATTCTGTCTTCGGCTCACGTAGTAGTGTTGTGCCGCTGTGCTTGACAAGCACACTCTGCAGCGGAGTTTGATGGGCCACCCTTGATTTGCGAGTCCATTGGCCTTATTTTG
This sequence comes from Ixodes ricinus, assembly GCA_037355805.1. Lineage (NCBI taxonomy): Eukaryota > Metazoa > Arthropoda > Arachnida > Ixodida > Ixodidae > Ixodes > Ixodes ricinus. Next base: position 25,263 of record JAZHYW010068820.1, read on the forward strand.
TCCTTCCTGTATTATTTGTTTCGTCCGCGTCTAAAACGTCAAACATGTTGTGTTTTGCGTCTATTTCATTAACTCACGGAAAGTTGGCTGGCAGGCGCCTCAGCGTGCGGGTTTGTAACCTTTCTGCCAGCCTGGCGCTTGCGCTTCCACGTGTTCTACTATTTATGTACAAATAAAGATTGATTGAATGACAGGTTGCTTTTTTCATCTTAGCGTTATTTCGCGATTTTTCTGTATCTGCATAAAACTAAGCAGAACTATAATGCTCGACGTTGCCCATCCTATCTTCCTATAAACGTTCGTGCGAATCCTAATAACACCAGAAACTGCCAGCTTTCAAAGGTTAAAAACGAACCGTTGCTAATATGGGACGCACACTTTCATGCAAAGCTGACGTCCAGTCACTGCTCAAATCGAAAAACATGCATATTTACGATAATAATATTATCTTTTCTGGTAAAGGCTCAACAACACGCCGTTGCATTCCCGGGTTTTGCGCACAGAACGGTAGATCAAGGACCCAGCGTTATTGCCCTAATTTTAACATTGTACACACACATGCCAGGCTTGCGCTGATGATGCCTCAGAACCGAAACTCTGCGTAGCGTGATTCGTGACTGCCACTGCTACCTACCCAACCTGGGTGTCACGCCACTTCTGCTAGAAGTCGCTCTAAAATTGCTCAGTAAACACACAAAAACGCACCGATACAATTATCTTGTACGAATATCACCGTATACTTAGTAATATAACTGTGTCAATATGCATTACATGTTTGCATTTAAGTTAAGAAAAACAACAGAAAACCTTTTTCGCCATGAAAAAACTAAATTTCAACGTTAAGTCTGGTAACAATGTATTTTTTGCCCGAATCTTTGCCGAATCTACTGGAAAATTCGGCAAAAAGTTTGGCTTTGCCGAGTCCCGAGATTACGGCGCCAAACTTTCGATTCGGCAAAAGTTCCGGCCCATCACTAGCGTTAACACAAAATTCTGTTTCGCCCGATAAATTTTTCGCGCTCAACTACTACAGTGAAGTTACCTGTACTAAGAAAAACTTTGCCAGTCCTGCAGACTTTGTTATAAAGGCGTTTGACTGTATCGTTATTGGCCACAGCAGACATCAGGACTTGAATCTAACGTAATAAATACCCAACTACTATTGAGACTGGTTATGACAAAGTCAACGGGAATTGTAAGTCACTTCGCTATATCTGCCCCTTTGTTGTATCAAAACCCCATAAAGTAAAATGCAAAAAAAAAAAAAAAAAAAAGACAAGGGCCATTACAAACACATGTTCAGTTTGCCTGCAGAAAGCGGTCGTGGCTTCCCTGCACGCCCTGTCTGCTAATCGGAGCTGCTTTTCACCAACTGCAAGAAGAAGCTCCGATCGAGGGTAGATCCTTCGAGCTACGTCCGGTCCGTGTGTATAACTGTGATGGCCGCCGCGGAGGACACCGGCGGGGGACGGCATTCTTTTGGTTTAGGATGTCACGCTTCTGTTTCGAGGAGATTGCCTAATTCTTCCCTGTCGAGGTGTGGTGGTGCCGGGACTTGGTGCACTCACCATCAATGAGTGGCGATGATTCCCTGAATCGGTGCTCGAGCGAAGTTATCAGACTCCTGCGCAGAGAACAACCAGCGACGCCGACACGAAGCAGACAAAGCGCGCATGGCATAGGGAGCCTAGTAAGAGCAGGGGCCAACGGCTCGACCGGGGTCACATGGTTTATGGGCTGCGTTTGCAAAACGAGCTGCAGCTTGCAAGGATTCGAAAGTGTTAATCGTCCGCAAACGTCTCCGCCTCTCCGCCCGACTTTCTCGCCACGCTGGCCATGCGACAATCCACTGCATGTGCACTTCTGCCAATCTGCCCAGGAAGCATCCTCCATTCAATTGAAAATGCTCTTCATGTTTGGAGTTGCTCCCTCTCTAAAATATACCGTATTTACTCGCACAATGAACGCACTCGCGTAATAAACGCACCCCCAAGTCGGCTCTCAAAATTTCGACTTTTTTTTTCGCTCGCGTATTAAACGCACCCCCAACTCGGACCTCAAAATTTTGACCCTCCTCCCCAATCGCGCGAAATGAACGCACTTTTTTTTATCCTCGTGCAGCGAGGTCGCGAATACATGGGCAGCCTAGGCAAACAAAACGCCTTGCAAAAAGCGTTAAAAACAACAACAAAAAAACATGCAGATTTTTTTTTCTTTTTGCACAGCGCCGTTTGGACTTTGGGTCGCGCGCCGCGCGCAAGGAGATAAGAAAGAGAAGCGAAGAAGCCCTCGCCTAAGCAAAGCGCGCATAATGAAGGCATCCTGCCCTTGCCTCCTCCTCGCACTTTGGAAAGAGAAGTGAGGAGCCCTCAAATGAACGCACTTTTCTATCCTGGTGAGCGAGGTCGCGAACGCATGAACGTGGGCAAACGAAAAAACTTGCAAAAAACGGGAAAAAAAAAAAAGCTTACGGAATTAAAAGAAAAAAAACAAAAGGAGCTTTTTTTTCTTTCTTTTTTTTTCGCACAGCGCAGTTTGGTTCCGGGGTCGCGCGTCGCGTGCAAGGAAATAAGAAAGAAGAGCGGAGAAGCATGGGCAAACAAAACAACTTGCAAAAAGCAGGAAAAACAAAAAAAACACGGAAGCAAGAAAAAAAAACATGGAGAGGAGCATTTTTTTTTTTTTGCGCATCCCAGTTTGGTTTTGGGTCGTGCGCTGCGCGCAAAGAGATAAGAAGTTACGTCGATTTTTCGGGATAGAAGGTCCGTTCATTATGCGAGTAAATACGGACGCAAAAATTTTACTTTGCGTAATGAACGCCCCCCCCCAACTTTGCATTGCATCGATTTTTCGGAAAAAAAAGTGTGTTCATTCTGCGAGTAAATACGGTAGGCTCACTCTGTTGGTGTACAGAGCCTGTATTACCAAGTTTCTAACTGCTCAGTCGGGGTCACGCGGTTTGTGGGCCGCATTTGCAATACGAGCTGAGAGGAGGTACTGAGGTGTTGAACGTCTGCAAACATCTCTGCCTTCTTGCCTTCTCGCAGCACAGGTGCACTTGCTATAGATCTCCGTGGGAGGCATCCGCCATTAGATTGTAAATGCTCCCCATGGTTTGAGATAAACACTGCTCCAAGCTAGGCTGTCTACGTCAGTACGTTGTCACTGGTGCTCTGAACGCCCCTGTCGACGTGCCACATCGGCTTTTCTCCGCGCACGATGTGGAAAAGCTGTTTCCCAGGTATAAAGCCGGAAGCAGACGATGATGAGGTCGCCGCCGCCGGCCTTTGCAATATCGTCTGCTTCCTGTTCTGGGTGGCTGCTCGGCCGTGACAGCAAAATATGGCGGTCTGCGACTTGGTAAATTTTTTAAATTCGATTACCTTAATATCTTGAGTCATCATCCATCCTTGTGTCATCGCCCACCCCACTTTTTAGGCCATTATCGATTTCCAAAAAAACACCGAGTCATTGCCCACCCCTTCAAATGCCCCAACGCAGACTCCGCAATCCGCGAACATTCATCCTACCCGAATGACATGGCCGCGGACATTACAGCTGGAGGACCTCCGTGAAAAAGTAAAATGAAGCAGAGAAAGACACTTCTCTTTGTTTACGCATTTCCTCTGCAAGGCGACCTCGAAGTCATGGTGTATTCGTGCTGAAAAGAAAACGATGGAGATAACAAAATAAAAGTTTGTTTTAATTTCCAAAAAATCGTCCCAACACACACAAAAAAACAAAAAATAGCTGAAAAGATAACATAAGCAGTGACCCATTCAGGGATCTTGAAGTGAGCAAACTCCTCATATCCTGGAATGTAACCGCGGAGTGTAAGGTCAAAGTCTGTCTCCGCCGAAGGTCGCCGCAATCCAGCTTTTTCTCCCGGCGCGTCGCAACGGTGATTTTGCAAGCTTTAAGACAAAGCCAACGGGTCCGCACACAGACGTTCTTAAAGCGCCCCATCTCGAACTCCGTGTTCGTGGTGCCGTTCACGCCACTCACGCAGCAACGCCGCCTTAACCCACGTTGATAGCACGCCGTGCACGAACACGTGCATGTATGCACCAAACAAGAAAGTTGCACGAGAGCTTGCGATTGACAAGGCGCCTGATTTGGCCCGACGCCAAAGTATTTGCCAACGCGATCGCCGGCTTTCCCAGTATCGCTCTTCATCGCTTCTTTGGTCCCCTTGCTCGCTAACAAACAAGAAGAACATAGCGGTGTAACGTGCTTTCACGGAACAAATGTTTGCGCTGTATGCCGATCAGCAGTGTTCACGGCGTGTATGCAAGCAACGGACTTCGCGATAGTAAAACATTCTTTCATGAGCGTTTTTTTTTATAAAACAATAAAACTTACTTGAGTTTTGAGTTTAATGTACCTCTTCTGTAGCCGCGCTAGATACGCACAAAGAAATGGGCGTTTTTTTCCACCGTTTTTAACTTTTTGTGTTCACCCATTGAGACATGGCCCACCCCATTTTTTTTATGAATTTCAGGTGGCAGGGGTGAGCGGTGACTCTGGATATTATGGTATACATTAACTTATCACAAATGTTTTCTTTGCTATATTCGTGGGAGCCGCTCAATTTCTTTCGCTAAAACAGACACAAATACTTTGAAGAGGTGCAAACAAGAATGGGAAATCACGATTGCTTCGCTATAGCCGCTATTTCGTTACGACGGACTTCGTTATAGGTGGATGCGACAGTATACTTCGTTTCATCATCACTTGGCAGAGACCAAGTGCTACAGCTCTTTCGATCCAGTTGAAGCGATGGAGCAAAGCACGTAACGGTTCTCGACGGGAGTGCGCTCCATTGATACATTTTCGTGGGCCTCGCTCGAACATGCTGATTGGCCCACTGGGCCAGAGGCTCCTCCATTTTCCACGGTACGGTGAACTCGGGTATACAGTTGAACCTCGATTTAACGAAGTCACGGGGACCCCGCTAATTATTTCGTTAAATCGGAAACTTTGTAAAATTGAGAAAGACATTTTTCGGGCATAGGCCGCGTGGGGAATCCGAATTTGTTCGTTAAATCGGGTTTCGTTAAATCGAGGTTCAACTGTATATGGTTGCCTCAAATTCGACGGTTGACTTTTTAATATTCGTCTTAGCCGGCAGATTGCACTCATATTTGTAGCCTGTTGTCCAAATAGGCCATAGCATCATGGCACTGGTGCACATCTGGACCGACGCGTTAACCGCATCCTCGAAAGCAGTCGCTTGATTTCCACTCGAGGACGTCATAAAAGTGTCACATTGTTGCCTGCTGCGACCCTGGCAGTGGCACAAGGACAGAGGTGGATTTTTGCTCCTGCAACGTCATTTGTTGCCACTTTGGGATTGCTCTGGATGCGTGGGCGGGACGGGACGCTAAAACGCTCCGAGTGCCGTGACGCCACGTGGAAATTCTCTGTACAGGTGCCGTCCTGGTGACCAAGTGTCCCTGCCTGCATCCCGGCGACGTGCGCAGAGTTCACGGCGGTGGACGTTCCGGCACTGCACCATGTCAAGGACTGTGTCGTGTTCCCTGCCAGGGGTCCCAGGCCACATCCAAATGAGATGGCCGGTGAGTCAGATGCACCGGGAGAAGCGCGCGGGTCGAGCCAACCGCCGCTGCAAGTCCATGAAACGCGGAGCCTTGCGGCGTCGGCGCTCGGCCTCCAAGGGTGACGCCGGTCGCCCTTAAAGGGACAGTAACACCCCCAAAAAAAATTTAGATTTTTTGCCAGGCGATTTATTATGGTGTCGGAATGCTACCCAATTAATATTTTGCTACAGAGTCACATATTTTTTAATAAAGCCAAAAAACACAACTGCTCAGAAACTGAAACCGAAACCCACGCACTCGCACGTAAGATGTGGAGAGGAGAGTGTGAGTGGCAGAAGTCACGTGGCTACACCCGACCGTAGCGATTTTGTTTTCTTTTTTTACTTTTCCGGGTGGAGCAGAGGAAATGCTTTCGGTATTCGCTCGCTGTCCGATTCCTTTGCAGTTATGTTTGTTCCGCTCGCTTTTCTGTACTTCAAGATGAGTTGTTTTGTACATTTAAGTGTTGCGCAATTAGTAGTGAGTGCCCGTGGGGAATTCCTGTGATCAGCCCGAAAAAGAATATTCCCAGGATGTTGCGTGAAGAGCTGCCTCACATCTGAAAGTGGCATTGTGCGACAGAGGTGTCAGAAATGGAATCCCATACCATTTAGTTCAGCAATGTATCGTCTACAACAATGATTTTTTTTTTTTCAGTAATAATTGCAAAAACAATACGTAAAAATCGCAAAATATTTGAAAAAAAACACAAAAAAGGCACGGTTACACTAGGGATTGAACCCGTGCCCACTGCGTGTGAAGCGGACGTCTTTGCACTGAGCTACTGAAGGAACTCTTTCTTTCGTAGTTATGCATCGGGTCTACTGTATGTCGGAAAGTTTGCTGCCGATTTCCCTCTGGTACATGCACTCCAGGCTTGAAGTCGGGCAGCACCACGCATTGGCCACATTCGCACCAAGTAAAGAAACCGTACTCGTGCGTATTCAACTCAATGTACGCACTTCGTGCTTGACGTTTGAGCGAGCGATGTCTTCAGCCATGAGAAGGGACGACGGCTCGGCGACCTCTCCGTGCAATCGGCTTTCTGGTCGAGCGTATCGTACGGAATGAATATCAATTCTTTTGATCGGTCCAAAATTTCTCTTTCGAAGGAAGACAGAATTCGCCGGTACCGTGAACAACAGCTCTGAAGTAGAGGTCCCACGCCCGTCATCCGCTGCCACCCGCGAGTCCCACGAAACGACACCATGTTAAGAATTATGCAGTGAACGCACAGAATTCTTCCGGTTGTCTGTGCAACCTTTTTTTCAATCAACGTATTTGTAGCTTTTTGGAAGCCACAAAAAATGGGTTTCATATTTTTTTCTATTTTTAGTATTTACTGTGTGCCTTCAATGACCCACGACTTTGACTAAATTTGGTGGTCGCGTCGACCACCAAAATGAACACAAAAAAAAAGAGTGAGCACGACTCAAATTGACCGGTTCTTGATCGGCGGTTTTCGGGCGGAAAGAAACCGAATTTCGAGCCGCAAATTGTGTTCTGGGTAGTTGGGCTCTCATATGTCACGTACAAGTAAAAACCTCGGCGAGCATAAATACCCTGTCAGTGTCCCTTTAACTCTTTGGACTGGTGGTTTTTTTTTTGCCTATACAGTGCAATCCACTTATAATGATACCACATATAACGATGTACCGCTTATAACGATCAGTTTCTAGAGTTTCTAGACTGGAAATAATCAGTTTCTAGTCCAGATACAACAATAATCGGTTATAACGATTGAAATTTTGGGTTCTCTTATTATCGTTATAAGTGGGTTGCACTGTATGTACCCGTGCCGGAGTTTCGTCCCCACCTGCCAAATACAAACTTCGGTCCGAGTAAACGCAGTAGCGCGCTTTATAAAATGCACGTCGCAGCATCGTCTGCATCTATGGGCACAGTATTAATAATGCCTACCATAAGCTTCTGAAAGAATGCCTCCCAAGATGAAGAGAAAAATGGAGATGCCACAGCAGAACGTTATCAAATATTATTGAAAATCACCCTGGTGCCGCATACAAATCACGTGATGCTGGAACTGATACCGCAGATCGCGGACACTGCTAATTCGCAGTTCCACAATGCGATAAACACACGGTAATTCGCTACGAATTCCTCTGTCACGAAAAAGGATACCGCAGGTTGCAGACGCAGCAGATATCACGGTGTGAAGGATCCGCAGAAACCCTGCAGAGAACTCGCATCTCACAGGAACGAATATTGCAGACGCAGCAGATTCAACTTTTAAGGTGCAATAAACACGCGGGAACCCGCTACACACTTGCAAGTCACGGGAACAGATATCGTGCGCGCAGATCGTGGACAAAACGCGGGGATCCGCTACAAACTCGTACTGTATTTACATGATTCTAAGTCGACTTGATTGTAAGTTAACCCCAACATTGTACATCATCACAAAAAAAAAAAAAACCCCTTTAGATGCGCATTTTATTGCGAACACGTGAGACCGGCACACTAGCTGTTTCGAAACCCAGCCTTCAACACGCGATCGGTACCTTCTGGCATACTTTGGTTGCGCATGCACGCGTAAGGTGCATGAAATGGCCAGGCGTTATCGAAACTAGGAAGTTCACCCTGGAGGCAGGACAACTGAAACTGCTCAGTGTCGTTCTCACTCTGTCGCGATTATACTATGATTCGTCCCCACTGGTGATGTCAGTCCTGTTGTCATCACTACTACGTTTCGAAGCACGTCGTCGGCGTCGTCCAACGAAATCTTGCACTTCGCAAATCCGTGCTTGCTTGGCGATCGCGTTACACCTCACGGGTCGGAACCGATTACGCACTTTTGGCGGCGTATGTTGCAAGCCTGACCTCCAACTCCAAAAGGCATCCCCACCTATCCAGACTTTGGCCTGCGGAAGTTTCTTCGTTTGCCGTCACAATTAAGATCCTGCGCCATTGCAGACTCCACTGAACTATCACCTGCTCCGACGGGTCGAACTTGCATCCAACAGCGCAGTTGTTGGTTGCTTCTGGGTGAAGAATGGCCATAAAGGAGCATAAAAAACCTAAATTGCCCGGATCACGCATGACAATACAAAAAAACGTAGTTGGCGCTCCAGCATGATCTCGACACTCTATCAAACGACGTGCGATCGTGAATCGTGCTGAAAAACAGCGAAAAGAAGCTGCTGGGAGTGAGGTGAGCCGTGAGGCTGTTCCAGCGGCCTTTGGAGTGGCTTAGACCCATAGAGATGCCCAGCTGTACCTAATTGAGTGGATCTACAATTCTTTCTATATGCAAATAATCTTTCTTCAATCCCAACTTTGAAAAAGAAAAAAATTGTGAATGGTGAGTGCAGGTTGTCAGGGCATCTCTGCCTAACCTGTACTCTTGCATAACAGCCACAGTTTAATTTTGAACATTTTACTGAAATGTAGATATCAGCATTCACAGTTACTGTTGTTTTGAATACAGCGGGCGCATGCGTGCACCATCCTGCTTTGAAAGCGTGCTTTTCTCCTAGGCATGCAATTGCGACATTCACGCTTTGTCAAGTCTTGATCGCCGCGGGTTACCCCGTTGAGTGCACTTCTTACCGAGCATTGGTGCACTGCGGAGAAGCAACACCCACGACGCTCGCTTTCGCGGGTGTTGCTTCCCCGCAGCGCACCCATGCTCGGTAAGAAGCGCGCTCAATGGGGCTAATCTCTCGCGATCAACACTTTGAAGAATATGAATATCGCACTTTATCTGAAGCTAATATCAAATGGTGTATTATTAGAGCGCAGGTCTTAGGCGCCCTTTTCCGGGTTTCTAGCGGCGTTGGCGTCGCTGTCGGCGTAACTTTGCTAAATTTAGCGGGGAAAATGATGTCGCACGACTTGGTGTCATGTCACCTTTGAACAAATTCGGCTTCTCCGCTAGATTTAGTGAAAAAATTGACGTCATGTGACCTCAAGAGCAATTCCAATTCCCGCTAAATTTAGCGGGGAACATGATGTCACATGACTTGGTGTCATGTCGCCTATGAACAAATTCAGTTTCTCCGCTAGATTTAGCGGGAAAATTGACGTCACATGACCTCAACAGCAATTCAATTCCTCACTAAATTCCCTCCTAAATTTAGCAGGGAATTGAATTGCTGTTGAAGTCATGTGGCATCAATTTTTCAGCTAAATTTAGTGGGGAAGCTGTGGGAGGAGGGGAGGGTATGGAAGAAGAGGATGGGGAGGGTATGCAGAAGGAGGAGAAGGGGAGGCTATAGAGGAGGAGGAGGGGCGTACCCCCCTCCTCCTCAAGACCTGCGCTCTAATTTCGCGTTGAAGATTTGGAATATTTGCACAAAACTAGTGAATTTGTTTTGCTGAAATCGAAGAATCGTCAAGCAAGAAAGATTTATATCAGGCTGTACACGAGCAGAAAGCAGCTTTCTTTCTCCCTTCCACTTCGTTGGTGAGTTATGCTATGTCTTAATGCAAGCAAATCACAATAAGAAAAAAAAGAACTAGAAAATTAATCTCTTATTGCAAGCAAATCTGAACAGAAAAGCAAAGCGAATGAAACTTTCTAGCTAATTAAAAGATCAAGCTGTTTTTGTTCTAGTATGGTCAGGGTTACATCAATAAACAGTTTTTAATTAGGTTCTCCTTTAAATCTACAGTAATTCTTTCTTCTGCAGTGTTTTCAGTGATCGGACAGATTGATTGATTTTCCCTGTTCAAAAATACATGTACCCTAGTGAACAAGTTTTTTCTAACTACAGTGACTTGAATCATAATAATTTGATTTAAATCAAAATAATCTGATTCACCTAATGTAAAAAAAATAAAATTATTTTTTACGTTTTGTCAATTTCCTTGACTGTCCCTGACCCTAATCAGTGTTTCCTCAGTACATTAATTATATTTTGCAAGCTCTGTATGCAGTGTGCCCCTGAACTGCTTTACCTTATCAATGTTGAGACCGGGATGAGTTCTTCGCGCATAATTCAAAGAATGCAGCATTCCTCGATATTTACACGTTTATAACCCCTGTACATTTTGAGTAAGGAGCATGCTATGTATTTTCCGAGATGAAACTAGCCACTGAAATGCAGATTCTACAAAAAGTACACCTCACTCCGCTTAGGGGAGACACTCACCAGAAAAAGATTTTCTGCAAAAAAAGATGATTTTGAAAAATTACATAAATACATCCAACAACATCTAGAGAGTTCAGTTAAAACCTCCGATGCTTACGAAGTCGGTAAAATTCGGAATTACCCGTTACATCGAAATTTCGCTAGATAGAAATTCGGAGAAAACGTTGAAGAAGTTTCCACAAATGTTTCTCGGTGCAACGAAACTCACCGAGGACGCCTTTATTTCGGTTGAAAGTAGTTGGTCGTCTTTCCTAAGCTGGGCCACTCTTGACGTTATTATTACGCATCACACTACGTTAGCATAGCCAGATGGCTTGCATCGCGTCTTCGTCTTGCTGTGCGCTCGTGGACCGCCTCAAGACATCGATCACGTCCACCACTTTATGGTTACTGGGTACATCGCAGGTGTCTTGCTCATCAGGCTCGCTGTTGCCACGAACATAGCTAGCTGTCGCCTCGTCGGTCACCTCCTGCGCCTACAATGACAGCAGAGTCGGCGTATAGAAATTGTTGTCGAGGTCGACGTTGTCAGGGGCGGCTCCATCGCCTTGAAGGCTCCATCACCCAGGACAACGAGAAACGCATGCTTTTAGTTAGGCCTCGGAACGAACTACGCAGCGCAAATGAAACCGACTGGACGAAACAGCGGCGGCTCTAGTGTCCTCTAGTGGCCCTTCGGTACATCACACTCGCCAGACTCGGCCTGTTTCACCTTTGCACTTTATCGGTGGCCCGTTTCAGCACGTGTGCTTTTCAGAATCTCCCTTGGGACCCAAAGTTTGTGCCGGATTGTCCATGAAACTTCGTTAGCATCGAATTTCGTCAAACGGGACTTCGTTACATAGAGGTAAAAAATACATAGGCGTGCATACACTTGTGGTTAGAAAAAGGTATGCACTTCAGTTACATCGAGGGTTTCGTTACATAGAAGTTTGTTACATAGAGGTTTGACTGTATTCCCCAGAAAGTTTCATTAGTTTAAACTGTATAGTTAATTTTTAATAAATTATTTTCTGTCCACTAAAGCTAAAGAAAAGGTAGGGTTTGGAGCGCTTTGAACGCATTTTTCTCCGTTCCACTTTTTGGTAAAATTCCATTTTAGTCAGCCTATCGTTTAATAATGGCAATACAAGGAAGGCTCGTTCTTGACTTTTCCTGACTGAAATTTAATAAGGAATGCGGCTATGGAATGCTTTGTCACTTTACAGATGTCTTATATAAAAACTTTGACATTTTGTCCAAGACATAGAAGACCAAAAAAGTTCACCAATTTAGCAGAAGAAAATTTATAGAAATAACTGACTTCTTACAAAAACCTTTCCATAGCCACCACCCCTAGGCATTCTGCTACATATCTAGCGAATACAAATCTTGAATATTGTTATATAGTTTTCTGACGATACGATTACTAAACAATGTGGACGTGTTGCTGATAGAAGCTGTTCTAATTTCCTTCTCATGTACCCGACAGACCTGAAATTTTGTTATGCACCCTCTAGAGTGACCACCAGCCTACCCTGTAAATTTAATTAATTTTAAGCCAAGGGTTCAAAAGTTGACCCTCCTAGGTGGTGTGCCCCCTTAAGTGCCGATTTTTCTGGCTGTATTGATGCCACCCTATACATGGCTTGCATTGATGTTACGTCGGCGACCACTCTGCTGGCCTTGCTGCCGAGCATGTGATGTTTTCTGCAGCAAACATTTTCACACTACTTAATTTGCTTCTCTCCACAGTAACCAGTAGGAATGACCATCAGCACAGTGCTGATGATGTTGCCCTACAAGCCACGTATATAGAATTGTGCACGACACTTCGTGCTTTGTTTGCCATAGGTTGGAACTAGCAGTCTGCTCGTCTTGGCAAAACCTCTGTGCAGGCTCCGACCTTGATGGCGACGAGTATGTGGTCATCTGGAA
>JAZHYW010068821.1:0-16526 GCA_037355805.1 Ixodes ricinus
TCCTGGCTGTCAACTAAAGGAGTTCCATGAGATCGCAATGTTTTAGAATCCAGCACCAGGAGCTGTCATAGCAGGGTATTGAACCGAACCCAAACCGTGGAACCGCAAACCGGAAAAAACGTTATTTTCGCGCAAACCGGAGTTGACCCGGAACGAAATAATTTTTCTCGCTCCGGAGCGGAACCGATATGTTTTCCATGCGGTTTTCGGTTCATACGCGAAGTCAGGTTGCGTGAAAAGTGCGTGGCCAAAAACACATTAACCTGAAAAGTAAACCAAAAAATGAAAGAAAAAAAATATTATTTTCGCGCAAACCGGAGTTGAGCTGGACCGAAATAACTATTTTTTCGTTCCTGGGCAAAACTGATCAATTATTTTTGCGGTGTTTCGTTCATGTGGGAAGTCAAAAAGCGAAAAAAAATAGGTAGCGGAAAGCTCTGTAACGTTCCATTATTAAGTTTTCATATAACGATCGTCTTCATAATTTAAAAAGTTTGTCTCGAGAACTCAAACAAAATGAGCACAGTAACTATAAATTCTCCGAGATTTCTGGTCTTATGTATTTCTTTAACAAATGCCCACATTCGTCCCAACCTTTCCTTGGGGACCGGAAATGGCTCATCAAAGAAAATTTAACACTAGAACATACCCAATTCGTACGTCAGCAAAAGTGACCAATTAAGTGAGCCTGTTTGGTGGCAAAACGATGAGTTAGGCTAGTTGATTTTTCATCTCGGACTAAACGCAAAAAAAAAGACAAAGACAGGTATAGACAACACGCCTAGTGTTCTGCTATACTTCTCTTTGTCCTTTTTTGCGTCAGTCCAAGCTTTGTTTGGTGTTTCTTGTCTTCAATTTTCTAGAGTTGTGTGCAATTTACTTTAAACGCCTTGATTTCATTGTACAACTGATCGGATAAGAAAGCGATACAAAGGCCGATGGATATTTTAGAACCTGCACTAGTTGGCATACTGTGGCGCATCTACTCTGCTTTCAAAATAACTCAGCGGATTTTATAATCTGTCCGAAATTAAAGTCTAGCACCGTGAAGGGGAGGGGGATTCAATCAACAGTTACAGCTACAGAAAACAGCAAAACAACTTCGATCTCTGGTAGCAGAAACAGCAAGGACCAAAACGTTTTCTCCCGAGAAACACAAACATCAAAGCGCACAGCTCTTCTGAGCATTGCTAGACAAGGAGCCGCGGCTTTCAAGGGACGCTAACGTGTTACAGTTTTGGGAGGAGAGAAGGGAACGCCATCCAGAACTCTACACCATTGGCGCAAGTAGCCCTGGGAGTGCCTGCGGCCCAGGTCAGCGCAGGAGCGGATCCAGAACTCCATTTTGGAGGGGGGTGAAATTTGTAAGGATACTATTCTCCCATTCTTTCTTGTGCACCGGCGGGTCCACCCATGTCAAATTGCCCTCCGAAAAGGGGTGAGGGGGGAGCCGACTTCGTTTGGGGGGGAGGGGGGGGAGCGGCCGCCCCCGTCGCCCCCCCCTCCCCCTTGGATCCGCCACTGGGTCAGCGTGCAGCGAGCCTTTTCTGCACTGAAGTTCATTCTATCATCTCAGAGGTGCCGTCTTTCCCGGATATGCATGACGACGTCCTGCTTCTTCGGTCAGCTGCCTGACATTGAACTGCGCTTTCACCCACGTCCCGAGGTGCCCCAGCACTAGCTCGTTCGTTCCGCACAGTAATGTGAGCCTTTGCTTTCTATATGTAACACTTTTATAAAATATGCATAGTTTATCTTTTGCTGTCAATTATTTTTGTAGCATATGAGTACGAACCGGTTCGAACCGGTTTGAACCTTTATTTTTTCACTCCGGAGTTGAACCGGAGCTGAACCGTTTTCCCTGAACCGGAACGAAAACCGGAACGAAAAACATTTCGGTTCGACACCCTGTTTCGATAGACTTGGAGGAACCCTTATCTCTCTTGATAGCCGAGGAACCCATTTTGATATCAGCAGTGATACAGTAAAGCAGCGTGGAAGCCTACAAGACCTTGTAAGCAAAAGTGCACATGTAGCAGAGCGTTTGGCACATTGTTTTATATCAATGGATAGCTTCGACCTTCTAAAACAGTGCTCTGGTTGGAACAAGATTTTACTTAGGGCTAGGGACAGGCCATGGAAATTTCAGGAACATGGGAACCCTTGAGGGTACTCTGGAGAACCCCTGGGTACCCAGTTTAAGGACCTACGCTCTAGTAAGCATTGCATCCATGGAATGTTGGATCTCTGAGACATATCCGCTTTCTGAAGCATTCATAAATCCGGTTTCAAGTTTCAGCAAGTTACATGGGCATCGCCATTTTGTATCGTAAAATCCGGTATGGAGGAAAACATAGTATTTTTGAGCTGACCATGCCACTGGGAAGTGTTCACATTCCAATCGCAACAGTCATTCGTCTTCGGCTCTTCTATATTTTTGTTACTTATTCCAAATAGTAGTAAGGTTTTGCATATTTTTCATCCCCCACACCGGGTATGTAAAATGTGGCTGGGGACGAGGGCAACTCAGAAAAGGTTTGTATACCTGAAACCTGGAAGACGTTCCACAGTTGCTGGGGCCCGCCGTGGACGTCGTCGTTAGGGCGATGGCGTCGTTTCCGCAGCGGTGGTGGCAGGGTCATCGATCGGCCCCCTCTCCGTGGCCGCGGTAGGTGCGAATCCGCCCTGCATGGTTTGCACCGTAGTCCTTTGTAGGAAGAAGGGCTTGAGCACCGGAGAGTTCTTGACGGAGAAGGACGGCGCCGGCGGGAGTGGTTGTGCCGAGCATCGGGCCTGAAACTCCCTGACGTCGTGTTGCTTGGCGTGCTCCGCACTGGCATCGACGTCCACCGGGCTGAACTGCGCGGGGTGCTGTCGTCGGATTGTTCGGAGGTAACGTGGTCGGGTGGGGCCGTGTCAACATCGGGAGGAAGGTAGACGTCCTGGGGACCTGAAAGAAAGCGGGCTTCCGTTATGGGTGATGTCTTTTATCCCGCCTATTTTGGGTCTTGGCGTAAAATTCTCTTGCCGTTGCTCATACTTTAAGCTGCCAGGTACTGTTTAACAAAACCTGAGGCTTGTCCTATGTAAAGTAACTTGGCCTCGAGTCGCCTTTGTTTCCAATTGGACCTGAACTTGTTAGTAATCTTAACTCTCTGAACTAACTCCCGTAAGTAGGTTTTTGTGTTTTCGGCTTGTACCGATAAACCTTGGGAAAGAATCTCCCCCGCCCCTATTAAATTTTTTGTTATTTAGGGAAAGCCGAAAATTCTAAGGAGTTTAAATCCCCAACGATCTTAATTTTGAAAGATTTGGCAGTTGTATTTTTTATATTGTTTATCCAGGCATAAGTGACCAAAAATGCGTCACCTTGCCCCCGAAAATCTGCTAACCGCTGCATAATCGCAAAGAAAACAATGAAGTATTTGCCAATCTGCAGCTGCGTGTAGTGGTTACGGGAACTACTGTGATAGTGTCTCTGGGGGATACACGAAAGTTAGCAGAAACCTGTCCCCCTCCGCTGCTACATTCACCGTCAGCCCCATAGCTAACTGTCTTTGTGTCGATTGCTCGCTGCAATTGTCAAAGATGCTAATCTTTTAAAGGTCGACACTTGCAAAGGAAGCAGCTGGGATCTCTGAAGAGAGAACTCAAGGGGAAACCACCGGATCCCCCAGAGTATGTCATCTTGAAAGGCGAGGTGGAAAGTTGAGAGGAACTTGACCTTTGATTAGCCTCTCATCTCTCTCATTTAGTAAAGCCTAGCGCTCGCAAGAAAATACGGTTTTCTGTTCTTCATGCTCACGGGTGACACAGATTAACTTCCATAGTGGATCGGCCAAAGTGCCAAACTCGCTGCAACCGCCCTCTAATATGAGTAAAAATCCTAGGGTGGACGGAAAGAATTCTTTATCAAG
Organism: Ixodes ricinus; assembly: GCA_037355805.1. Classification (NCBI taxonomy): domain Eukaryota; kingdom Metazoa; phylum Arthropoda; class Arachnida; order Ixodida; family Ixodidae; genus Ixodes; species Ixodes ricinus. The sequence continues at coordinate 3,918 of JAZHYW010068821.1, forward strand.
AGCTTTATTTTTGTTGACTTGGAATGTAGCGTGCACTGAACTGTCCGTAAGTGCAGGCTTTGGGGAAAACGGTGGGGGAAAGCAAGGTGTAAGATAGGCAGGTGGGGGAACTAGAGCCATCTGGGCGACCTGCACTGTGTCCCCGCATCAGGATGGTTCACATTGGTGGCGCCACGGAAAGGAGAAACAAAAATAAAATATCCCCATTTATTTTGCAGGCAACATGACCCACTGGCACTTTGTTTCAAAACTGCATGAGCCACGTGTCTTGAAGAATGAAATATATTTAATAGGTATGTTTGGCCTTGGAGTTTTAGCATCAGCAAGCCAAAATAATCATGGGGACACGTAACGCGGGCACAACGAAGGCGAGCTGAGAAGTCTGCTGAGGAGGAGCTGAAGTGTGTCGTGAACGCGTCGACAGCATCAATTCTACTTCAGCCTGCACATCTGGTTCAGCGATGTAGCTTACACGCCTCCGCCATTTACGTGCAAGCGCAGTAAGTTTTAGTCTCGACAGGGTTTAACAGTCAGTAGTATACTGCCGCTGCACTAAACCGTGGTCACACTGCCCAGCGCGCCAGAGTCACCCAAACTCAACATTCACCCGCATTACATATCACCGCTTTTTCTTTCTTCAAGCCATAACTCGACCGACAGTCTGGAACACAACAGTAGCGTGCCCATACTACAAGAATCTTGGCCGTCCCCCAGGCACCAAAACATGACAAGAAATGCCAATTTCGTCTGTTACCTCCAAATTCGTCTGCTCCAAGCGCGTTGAGCATGTCATTGAGGAACGAAACAAACAAAAGGAAAAGCAAAGAGCACGTTAGACGTTTTGCAAACGACTTCACATTTCCAGCCGCTCACGCGGTTTGGAAAAAGCATCGAAGTTAATAAAAAGGTCCATAAATAATCGCGTGGTAACTTTTATTTCTGCCAGGATTTAGTAAACTCATACTTTAAATTAAGGAATATCGCTGACACGGTGCGTTTTCTCGCAGAGTTCCATTCAAACCCGAGTCCATCGCCTTCCGTATACCAGCGCACCATCGTATGGCAAGGCGGAGGTACCTGCTAGAGCGGAGGCCGCCAGGAGGGCACAGTATACGGTCGCACCGCTGTGGTTTCAGTGGTCGTTTCCCACCTGCTTATCTTACACCTTGGGGGAAACACGGCCATTGTCTCGCTTGCTTCTCTTATCAGTATTGGGGATGTCTTCCAAGAATATTTCGGTCACGCGTTTGTTCCCTGGAAGTCTGAGAACTCCATCCCCTGTAGCCATGCTTTCTTCGACGTAAGCCCTAATAAACGCAAATTTTTCGTTGACACCAAAAAAAAAAGATGGCCCCAGAAAATATGGAAGCTGCGAGGAAAATAAAAGCTAAAAGAGAAGCCCTGAATGCAAAGAAACGTAAGCCCGGAAAAGCGGAATCCTTCTCATACCCGCAGAACAAACTCGGTACTATTTTTGCCACGATTCAACTAAACACGCATTGTCATTCTTTTTCTCCAGTGTTGGGATTATACAAGATCGTGGTGTTTGTAGTGATGCCTTATTCCCATCGTCAAGTGTTTTGATTTCACACTTTAATAAAAGTTCTATAGTGTCCATGCAGACATGCAAAGCTTTAGAACACCAGTGCACTGTGAGGATAGTAGACTGTCATGAGACTCATAATTTTGCTTCAGCAGTTTTTATGGGATTGTTTGAATCTTGTCAGCCAGCTACAAGACAATATTGTTGCTAACTAAACAATTCTAGAAGGGCATCGCTATATTCGTTGAAAAGCGGGTATGTTGTCACATGCATGGTAGCAGATGAGAGAATGCATTTCAAAGTGTGATGCCTTTCATTGTAACAGAGAGGCGGAGGAGTGACGCACTGCGACTGGAGCAACACTCACGGCATGTGTACTTGGGGCAGCAGAAGCCTGGGGACGCTCACTGATGCACGCAGGTGAGGGTGGCAGTGGGCACTTCTTCTGCTGGCACAGCTCACGACCGTAGTAGCAGCGACACAGCTCGCAGGGGTCTTCCTTCTTGATCAGCTCACCATTGATAAACATGGGCCAGCCACGAAACAGTTGTCTGCAGAAACAGAGCCATACGAAGTACAACTTCAGTGACACTGAAACCAGCTGCAAAACAGCTTTCGATGTGGATCGCATATAGGAGTAGATAATTTTGAGACGTATGAAGTTGTCAACAGACTCGTTTTCATGTTTACGAACATAAACAGTCTCTTGCCTCCGAAGAGACTCATGGTCGCTCCATTTCAGCAGGCCCTCTGAGGTTGTTTATGTCACAATTTCTAGGATGATGAAGTGCTACAGAAATCATTAATTTGGAGATTTATCGAGACCTTTATACAGTGCTATTCGACATATAAGAGGTGATTGGTCGTCTTGCAGAAGTCTTCTAAAATCCTCCGACAAATCTCTCACTAACCAGTCCTTGGAGCCAAGTACTGTGGAGAATGGGAGATGAAATATTTCATGAATGTTCCAAAAGGCAGTGCTATGGTGGAGATAGTTTGTCCTCTCATTTGACCGGAACTTTGCGGGACACAAAACACAACAGTGTCACATTGCAGGATTTTTATAGAAAGATTCTATATTAAAGTAAGGGAGAAACTGACTCGGAGAGAACATTTACTTCTCAGCATCATCCCCTGCAAGTTTGTTACACTTGTCCTATTGCTTCATCTTTCACCTCCGAAAGCTGAAATGCAGAGTTCTTTTGCCTGTTGACCCAGCTTGTACCGCTGCACCTCTCCTTCAAGTCTTGAGCTTCTTTGAGATAATTTCTGAACATACTTGTGTCTTTGTGGACATACCGTAAAATCCTGTAAGGTTACCCTTCCCTGTGAGATTGCCCATTCTGTATTTCTGGCCAAATATCCATTGGCTAAAATCCCAAACATTGCCCACCCCTATTCCCATCAATCATTACATGGTGTCCGACCAGAATCACATCAGCCACACGCGCGATATCAGCTACTGTGACATGCGAGTTTGTAGCGGGTTCCTGCGTATTTATTGCACCATGAAACGCGAATCTGCTGCAACCACGATCATGGCGGTGCTCTGGTTTCAGTGGCACGGGAGGTCTGTAGGGAGTCTACTGCACCGTGAAAGCGTAGCTAATGCATGCTTCTGCAATCTGTGGCATCAGTTCCTGTTGATCACGTGGATTTTGCAAGTTCCTCATGTGTTTATTTGTGTCTTCGGTTCTCTGTTGCTTGCCTCCTCAGTGGAAACAGGGAAACGCTCGTAGCTAGCTGCCTCCAAGTTCTCCTGCTCTGCGGGCACGGCGGAATTGCTCTGCTATCGTTGGCTCACGAAATGTCATTTCGAATGCAAACAACACTTTCCACTGTCCTGTTGTGGTGGGTGGGTAGTAGCTTACGCAAGCACAGTGCATTCTGCTTTGTTGTAGCTAGGCATGGGGTGTCGGGGGCCGCCATGCTCCCAATCTAAGACTGGCCTCTGGCTCACCAAGAGGCATGAACAGGGGTAGGAACATGCAAACACACAGTGCTTGCTTTTGCTTGTATGCAAACAATACTTGAACTCGGCGCTACGCACCGTGTCTGCCTACTTGCTAATCGGACAAAGGCGGTGAGCAGACTTGGAAGTGGGAAGCAGTCCTCCTAAGAATGAAAAGGCTGAGGCTGGCAAAAACAGCGGAGCATATAAATTAAGGAAACTCAAATTTTCTAGCAAGTACTGATAATTTAAAAAATCTGTTTCTACTTTTTGGGGGGGAGAGCGGAGGGAGCCTTCCTGCAGGGTTGCATAGCTTACTTTGGAAGTTTTGTAACATTTTTCAAAAGTGAAGTTTAGTTTGAGGAAAGCATCGTATGCTTTACCCACAATTAATGTAATTTTACGGGGATTTCTAGATTAGCTAAAATGTTTTTAATGATTTTTCTTTTTTCTTTTTTTTACTTGTTAATTAAAAATGCTGCACTGAAGTCAACTCAGTGATAGATATACTTGTACACTTTTGATTACTCATACTCCTTGCACATTTGGCCTCCAGGATCGCGAATATCGAGGTTATTTTCTATTTAGTGCACGGAAGCTGCAGAAATTAATTTTTAAAGTACCGCCGAAGCCCCCTCCTTCCTAGGGCGTGACGTCACATTAGAGTTTTTGGAATCTTCGCTCTCGCACATCTTCAGCGCTTGTCAATACCATGCACGCACACACTTGCTCTATTCAAAAAGGTCAGAAAGAGACGCTCACGACTGTTGTCGGTGCGGGGGAATACACCTGGCTAGCTTGCAATTGCACGCACTGCCCGCACGAGCGACGCGCGATTGGCAGTCCAGATATCCTAGTATGACGTCACGCCTGGTCGGAAGTTTTTCGGCTCGTGTTTAGTTGTATCTTCGGGGAAAACGAACTTGATATTCAGATTCACGGCATAAAAATACGCCAGAATTCGCCTCTAACTAGTTTTTTCAAGAAGTGTTTCAGCTTCCTTAATTGTATTATTATTATTAATACAAATTGCAGGCAATGTGGGCCCTCAATAAACGCCTCGATCACTAAAAATATGCCATTTAACTATAATAGTCTTTGTACGTAAGGTCTCATATTGTTTCCTTTTTATCCTATGAAAAACTCTGACATCGTTATCAATATAGACAAACAGTCAAACACTGAATGTAACATAAAGTCCTATGCATCACGCGTTGGTTTAATAAACGCACAGTTGTACCTGCTGTCTGACTCGGATTCCGTCTTTGGGTTTCTGTTGTGAGAACGGCATTTCTTAATTTATAATGGTTTGTGAACATATTCCAGACTCATCACCCATGGCAATATTTTTATAAAATTTTAATTGATTATGTTATTCTTGTGCTGCATGCGAATAATGTTGAAGCAACTAATCATCTAAATACTGAAGAAGCCATTAAAAGGCCCATAGTTCATTATTTCACGCGACAATTATCTGAGCGAGAAAAAGGCAGCGAGAACACACTAATATCAGCACTAATTTTTTTCAACAAATACACATACCTGCCAAGTCTCCCGGATTACCCGGGAGACTCCCGGATTTTGACAATTTCGTACGGTTGTACGGACGCAACGTCAAATCTCCCGAAAAGTATCCGCCATAGTTTTTTTTAATTTTTTTTATGACGTCTTATTGCTATAATTATCACGCCTGTGTCATTGCGAGTTACTCGAGAGTAGGTTTAGGTTACTCCGGCGGGTTACCACGTGACAATTCAGAGCAGTAGCGTAAAACGAGGGTAGATTTTCAAACGCCAAGGTACGAAACCTCTACTCCTGAAGTTAGAGCGCATTTTGGAACACGGCTGATATGACCATGGGTGCGCTAGGCTTCAGTTGGCTTTGTCAGGTCGTCGAGTGAGGTGCGGAACGCCGAACTACTCTTCGTGTTTCCCCGAGTTTAGTTGGAACCACTGATCTGTTGGAACGATCGATGGCACTTTCAAAAGCCAAGAAGAAGTACTTGCAAGTATTTCTGAGATCATACGCGACTGAGTTTCCGTGCTTTGTCGCTTCGCGGAAAGCTGACAAGTATGGATTCTGTACCATGTGCGCCTGTGATGTGTGAGCGTTTCGCACGGCGGCAAGCTTAACATCAAGATACACATCGCTTCACGAAAGCATCAGAACCATGCTCGTGCCGTAGAAGGGCAGGGCACCACCGGCAGTTTACTCCAAAACAACTGCGAAGACAGTGTGATTCGCGCAGAGTGCCTCTTCACAAAGTTTCTTGTCAAACTAAAAAAAAAATAATGTTTCAACCCTTCCCTCTTCGCGCTGCGCGCGGTCTCCCGGATTTTTATGTTGCTAGGTTGGCAGGTATGAATACAGTATTTTATGTTACTTTTAAGGTGTATGAAAGACCCTGTCTTTAAAGGGACACTGAACTCTCCAAAATATTTTGAAGTGCCTGGCTCTGACACGTATGTCAAAAAAACAAAGTTTCCGCGAACAACTTTTTTAGCTCAATAGTTAAGCTGTGACACATCTTGAGTTATAAAAGAATCCGAAAGAAGAAAAATCTATATTGAAAGATAAATCCATAATAGAGGTTAGTTTTGGTCTCGTTCCAGATTTAAAACGTTCCTCCTGGCGTAAATTTACGCTAAACACCGCTTTTGTTTTTAGGATAAAGAGGTGGCCTGTGCTCATAGCACCCTCGCTTCCTGGTATAAGCAGGAATAATTTGTGTCGCTCAGTGAAGCCAGCTCTAGTGAAGCCACTAGACAGGCTCAGCAGCTGGTATACTGGCACGCATCTCCGACCCTCACTATAACCGCCATCTTGGAAAACGTGTAGTGCCACCTATAGTAGTGAATTGGAGTCGCGAATAGCACCGCGCAACGTTAATCTGTGCGTCCGCGATCTGCGGTATCTATTCTCGTGTCGTGTCTTTGATAGCGGGTGCCTGGTGTTTATCGGTCATATTTGATCAAAAACAAAACAAAAAAGAAAGATTAATATGCAACTTTTAGAGCTCATAGGAAGCTCTCGAAAGAGTGCAAGCACCACGTGATAGACTGGCGCGCCGGTCAGAAATTGATGGCTGCGGCGTAAAGAAATGTATTCTGCCGGCGGCGTGGCACGCTCAGCGTGCGGCAGCGGTGTGGATGTCCTGGGGACTTCAGTGGCGGCACTGAACTGCCCTTGCATAACTTGCAGCGGCGGCTGCGCTGTAAGTTCCAATGTCGACCACGTGACTAGTGGCAGCTCCCGCGGGTGCCAACTACAAATTTGTTTCGCGCACGTAAATATAGCTCTACATAAACAAAATTTTGCATTATAAATTTATTTTATGCCATCCTTTTCCCATCCAGGCTGATTAAAAAAAAAAATTTTCCTTTTTATGTTTTTTAAAGCAGGGTACTATATGTGAAAGTACATTAATTTGTTTCTCCACATGTTTTACATACTGCCTAGCAGTTGTCTCTAAAGGTGATTATTTCGTCCAGCATGAGATTGTAGGTAATCTTTCCCCATCTTATGCACAGCATTTTCAACTGGTGGTTCTATGCATGAATGCCGGAGCGTTTACTCGCAGCGTTGAAATAGCAGCACATACCTCTTACAGGTTCTCGCGGATTGGAGTTGACAGTAATCTTTGGACGACCAGCCGTTTCATTGTGAAACGCGTGGGCGGGAGTGGCAGGCTTGAAAATGGCGTCCTCCGCCAGGAAGGGCACAATGCGGAAGCTGGAATGGACCACTGCAGGCTTGGTAGGTCCGTCCGTTGTCACTGGAGCCATGCTGCTGGGATAATTGTGCATCTGTATCGTGGAGGAGGCCTGAGGCTGGATGATGTCCGACAAACCGGAAGGATTACTCGTGAGCGAAACCGATTCTCCAGAGTCCGTGGTCGTCGAACCGAGCGGCGCCCACGGTGCCGTGTCTACCGGCGGCTCTGTAGTCGCGGTGCCGTGTCGGATCTTGCTGGCTGCATCAAGCACCACCGTAGAGAAAACCTTGAAAGCGTTTCCAGGCGAAACGCGCACGTTCATTGTCCCCGCTTGCGAGAAGTCTATGTTTGGCGCGGTGATCACTTCCGGCTCGTCGGCTTTGTGGGGCTTGGCAACGTCCGAGATCACTTCGGTCGGTTGCGCCAGAGCCTTCACTTTCTCTTCCGCACGCTGGACGTCTTTGACAGGGTTCCTTGAGGAGATCGCTCTGCTTGCAACTTGGTCCGAGGTGTCGGAGAATGCGTGGGGCGGCTCCTGCATTCTCGATATGTTGCCGTCCATCCTGTGCTCCGGATACATGCTGACGATTATGCCGCCCTCCTCAACATTTCTGTACATTGACTGGTTGCCATCCACGCTGACGTTCAGCGTGTTTCCGAGCCTGACATTGATCATGCTGGTCGTTGTGGAAGCCTCGTCTGACAGTGGCCCGCCTTCCATCACACTTGGTACGACTTCATTCAGTTCGCGGATAGCTGTCGTCACTGAATCGTAGGAATGCGCTGTTGGTGTTGAAAAATTGTAAAGACCAGTCTCCCAGCTGTCCCTTTCAGCGTGTATTCCTGGTGTAACTTCATAGAATCTGCTTGAAGTTGAGGGATCTGAGGCGGTCGTGGTGGCAGTCGACTCATTTTCTGCGCTCGCATCGTGAATAATATGTGGGTTATCTCCTAGGAACATTTCATCCTCGAACATTGTCCTGTTTGGTGTCACCACCGGGTGTGACTCGCTAGTTCCTGTTCCGCTCTTGTCAGGGGGTCTTGAGACTCTGAGCTCGATGTTCGTGCATGCTCGTCGTCGGGAACGAAACCGGGCTTTAGTGACGGTAGGAAGCGGTGAGGTCCTTTGCTGCCAATTCTCGTCACATTTCTAAAGACTTCGGACGGTTTAAAACGCTGTCCCACAGACGTCGGCAGGGTATGGTTACTCAGTTTCTGCTCCATGCTTGCATTGACATTGTACGACGACGTGTCCACATCTAATGAAGCTGCAGGCTCATAGTGAACCTCTGGAGTCGTTGTCTGGACGTGCACGTGTGACAGTAAGTCTTTGGGACTCTCGTCTTCAAAAGACGGGGGCTTTCCGTAACGAGGCTTCAGAGACTCCGCTTCGCCGGGCGGCAGGTCTGCGGTCGGTTTATGGAAAACTGGAGGACTCCCGTACACGGGCTGCAACTTGTCATTTTCGTCGAGAGGATACCGCGCCTCTATGACGGATGTTCCTTGCGCCGAGGCATTGTACAGGTGTGCTTGTCCATAGGCGGGCTCCAATACGTCGTCGGGGACATCCTTGCCGTTCTTGTCGTCTTCGCTGCCGGTGAAGAAAAGCCTGTCGATGAGCTCCGAAAACTGGAGACCTTCCAACGGCACTGGTGGCAGTCCTTTGGTCAAGTCTTCTTGGGGTTTGGGCTGCACGTTTTGTTTGCCCTGGACGGCCGTGTCGTGCAGCGGTTCCCGTGCAAAAAAGTCCTCTATTTTTTCCTGGTGGAACGGATGGGAAGGTGACGAGGGCTCCGGCGTCGGCTTCATTTCTATTTTCAGCTCTGTCATCAGTTTTCCGCCGTCTGGCGTGTGGATCAGCTCGGGGATGTAGATCACGTGATTCTTGTGCAGTGTGGGTGCGTGGGTTGTGGCAAAGCTCGGCATCTGCATTGCATATTTCTCGCCTTTCTCTGGGAGAAGGGCGGACGACAGGGGAAGCGATGTATTTTCTGCGGTCGTTGCGGTTGCTTCGTCTTGTGTCTTGTTCCCAGCACGTGCTGACGTATTGCTTTCACTTGCCATCGTTCCCGATATCAAAGAAGCCAGGACATTGCTGTCCTTTGCTGCACCTTCCTGACGGTCCTTCGAGGCATCTAAGGTTCTGTTTTTCTCTGTCAATGTAGCTGCCGCAATGGTGCCGCTTGACTCGGGTAGCGTGAATGTCTCTTGAGTTGTGGGTGGTCTGTAGGCTGGCTGGGGTACCGAGTTGTAGTCAAAGTTGTCGTCAGATTTTCGGGCCAGGGGCTGGTTGTCCTGGTAGTCGTCGGGCAGGGCTTGAGGATGGTACAGGTCCTTGTTGAAACCAGCAGGCTTGTTGTACTCTCTGTCCTTGTATAGCTGGGTTTTGTCTGGGCAAGGGAAGAAAAAATCTGATGTAGTCATTATGTAGTGGTAGTGTAAGATGCCTTAATATATTATTCTTTGCAACACAGTGGCATTTTAAAACTTTCACACTTGAGAATACCGTATAAGCGCGTGTAACGGCCGCACCCGTGTAAGGGCCGTACCCCCGTGTTTAGGACAAAGTATTACAAAAAAAAAAGAATTACAGGAATTATTCGCGTATGCGCCGCACCCCCTTGTTTTTGAGGCGCGCCGACTGCAATGCCACGTTTCTATGGACATATATCGCTAGGTGGCACTAGCCACTGCCCAAGCACGTAGCGGCACGTTGTCTGCATCCTCGATATTTGCTCTCCACTCATCCGTATCACCGTATGGCATAATGGCTGTCACCCTCGGTCGTGGTCGCTTGTGGTCGACCGCCTTGTCGGGATGCATTTATGTTGCGGCAAGGCATCGAGAAAAGATAAAGATTATGTCAAGTCCCGTGGCAAGCGCAAGGAATGGAAGATTCAGCGGGCTCCGCTCGCGCGCGCACTCAGGTTTCTGTACGTTACCGTACGCTCTGGGGAGGTTTTCTTTTGTTCTTCAATTCATATCAAAGCGTCGTGATTTGTCTGCCTTTTTGCGCAATCTGAGAGCTATGGGCAAGTACTATCACTTCAACAGTCATACAAAGTTCAAGCCGAACGTTGCTGCTTATGCCATCCAATGCAAAAAAAAACAAAAAAACAAGATGCGTAGAGTGCAGTATGTAAACTGATTAAGTCGGACTGATGATTGAGTTCGGACTCCGGAGTGAAAAGCGTTTCCGACCAGTGCAGCCGAGTGCATTCAAGTATGTTCATTTCAAAATGTGGATACAGATTTCTTTTTTTAATCCGTGTATGGGTTGCATTTCTAAAATGTGCCCTCAAATCGGGAAAAATTAGTGCGGCCCTCACACAAGTTTATACGGTATCTGTTTGTAAGCCTGTCACTTATTCTATTGTACTGTCTGGTGCTGATGCAGTAAATATAGAAACAAATACCAAATATGATGGAAGGTATTGTGAAATTGGGGAGGAATTGAAACTGCTAAGAGTTGGCTCTCTTGAACAAGAGTATGAAGATATCTAAATCAATGTAATCCACGTCAGCAAGTCATGCACTTTTTGGTCGTGTGCACTTTTTCACCTTAAGCCCTCAAATCATTGGCGCAGTGCATAAAGCGTAAAAACATAAGCCACACTGACAGTGGGCTGCAGCCTCACAAGTTAGCTGGGCTCATAGGATGGTGGTTGATATCAGTTTCAATTATAAGAAAAAAGGTTGTACTCGTATAAACCACTTTGTTTTCTTCTCTCAGACTTGGTGTGGTAGCAGCAGCATACGCAATTTACACTTCCCAGTCGCAGGTCTGTGACCTCGACCGTCACTTTCACACAGAATTTTCTGTTTACAGAATAATGCCTGGTGTTCCTGCTGTCTTTACAATGCAGGTTGGGGGCACATTCATCCACATTGGACAAAAGGCATCTCATTGTACGACGTGTCCCCCCGAAAAATGTACAGGGTCTTTTTCGCCGCAGAAGTATGCTAGGCATCACGGAACACTCATTTCCTGCCCAAATGTAGCGCTAGCAGAACTAACTGTTATCTTACTCAAAAGTTATACATGATTCTCTAAACTTTTTAACAAGAAAATAGCGGCTGATGGAGCTCTCAAATACTTGGAGCTGAACGAGTTACCGAGAACGGGCAAAAACGAACCCCATTTCCCCATTGAAATTTTCAGAAAATCATTTAAAACTTTTGAATGCAATAAAGGTTAGCTGTGAAATTTTGGCAACTGGTTCGGACCTCTAGCCCTACATTTGGGCAGAGAATGAGCTTTCGGCGATATGTAGTTTATTTTTGAGGTGAAAGAAATGCTTTTGTGGAGGGACTTGCTGTAGAGGTTGGCAGCTTTCGAATTTCAGGAACATCTTTCAATTGTCTTACCTATACAGTCGCCGACCGATTTTTTGGACGCAGATAATTCTATCTTTTCGATATTTCATACTTAAAGGAGGAACCGTGACCTACCCAAAAGAAATAGAGCATATTCACGACCAATGTTTCAGACAGCTTGAAGGCCGAAAGTTTGATTTTTCGGACAAAATCGTTGCGAGCGATCAGCGGGAAAACACCACCGAGAAGCACTCATTTTAGATTTTATGTTGGCTTGGTTTGGCAGCACTACTTGAGTACTGCTAAGTCCTACCGCTAGGTGACGCTATGCTACGGCTTTGTTCTTCTCTAGCTGCGTGTCATTATCATCATCATTGTTACCATTTTGCTTGGCTCATTCGCCGATGTGCAGTCGTGACCTTGCGCCTCTTATCTCATCTTGGTAAATCCTGTTTTCGGACTGCGCTGGCTTGGACGTCATGGCCCCATCTGTTCTTACGCTGCCGGGAAGTGTCGCTAAGAAGCGTGGGAAGTACTCGACCATAATTCTAAAAAAAGAGAGGCAGCGATTATCAAGCTAACAGAAAGTGGCTGAACGCAAGTGAAGGTGAACCTGAAGCAAGGCGCGCAGGCGTAACTTGAAGCAAGGCACTATTGGCGACTTTTTAAAGCTCGCTTCGACGTAATACTGAGCAAGTTTTTTAATCTGCTGATTTTTCGGGCTGCTCTATTCTTTTGACGTTTTCCCGGTCCCTGCGAAGTGTGAAAAATCGGTCGGCGACTGTAGCACTGGCCTGCTATCTCATCTAGGGTCTGAGATGCACGCCGCTGGGAACTCACACAATGCCAGATTGAGAGCCCAGCTAAAAATTCCCATTAGATCCAATTGGAATTCCAACTGGTTTTAGTTGGAACCAATTGGTTTTAGTGGGTTCCAACTGGAAGCACACTGACCAATGGGTCTCACCAATGAAAATATTTTTCCGAGTTGGAACCTGAATGGGTTCCAAATGGTTTCTATTGGTTCCCATTGGCAGTGACCAATTGGTTGTTCGAAAACCTAATTGGTACCAATGAAAAAAT